>VZDJ01000083.1:272288-398367 GCA_008694505.1 Cyanoderma ruficeps | reverse complement strand
GGGAAGGGAAGGCCAGAACTGCCCCGATTGAGTCAGATTCCAAAGTTCTGAAATGGTGTCCAAAGGGCTCATTGCATTCAGTGCCATCACCTCTCTGCTGTTCACATACGTGAACTCTTCTAGAATAAAATAAAATTTGTAATCCCCAGCAGTCTGCAGAATTTAAATTCTGTGGGTTACACCGCAGATATTGCTGTCTAATAATTAAAGGTGGCAGCACTAGGCCCAAGAGTGTTAAAATCAAAGGGAAGCAAAAGGGAAATTACTTGGTAATGCTTTTATTGGGCTCTAACAGCTGTCAAACCACAGCATAAAACGCTTAAACTATGTAATTTCTACTTTCAAAATGAAGCTGGACTGGAAGAGAACAGACTGCCTGAGCATTAATGTCTTGTCTTTCACGGAGCTACCTGAGACACGTCAGGACTCAATGGCACAAACCCCTCTTTCAAGGAGCCACCAGCCCCTGCATGAGGAGGTCACGTGCCCCAGAAGGGTCAATGAGGTGCAGTGAGGTCATTTCATCTGAAAAAACTCTTTAAGGTCATTGAGTCCAACTGTTCCAACCAGCACTGCCAGTGCCAGCACTAAACCATGTCCCCAAGTGCCACATCCACATGGCTTTTAAATCCCCCCAGGAACGGTGACTCCGCTGCTTCCCTGGACAGCCTGTGCTTGTAAATTCCTTTCCAGACAGGAATTTTCCCTAATATCCAACCTAAACCTCGCCTGGTGCAACTTCAGGGGTTTCCCTCTTGTTCTGCTGCTTGTTCCTTGGGAGAAGAGGCCAAACACCACCCAGGTCTTTGCCAGCCTGGGGATGGGGGGAGGTTTTTCATTTATAGGACATTTGTGACTTTCCCAGGGAAAGCAGCTGACACATAAGGGGACTTGATGCACCCAGCCCTTGCCAAATTTCACATGTCCTGCCTTTAAAGCAAGAAAAGATAATGTCACATGTCCTTGTGGCTCTCAGCTCCTCTTGCCTCAAGGGTGCCACTGACTCTTAGAGGTGGAAAAGCCCCGTGCTGAGCCCTCCTGCCCAGCTGTGGTCACAACAGCAGCAGCTCCATGGAGGCAGCTCTCATGAAAACTGATTTAATACATTTAGAGCAATTGGCAGTTTGTTTTGGTCTGTGCTGTGACGGGGAAGAGGGGGGCTCTTCGTTTTGGGGTTTTAAGATTTCTTCCAGGTACAAGTTAGGAAGTAAACAGCCTAAAGACTTGAAGTGAATGTTATCAGGAGTATGGTGCTCTAATTATAATTGCATAACTCATATTTCAATTTTATGGGAATATTAAAAGGATTCCTGGGAGAATTTTGAACAGTCTAAAAGTGCAACAGCACAAAACCCAATAAACCTTGCCTTCTTATGGAGGACATTTCCTTAAAGGGCCCAGCTCAGCTGCCAGAGCTGCAGTCTGGGCACAACTGAAATTTCCTCAAACTCCCTAAAAGATAAACTGCTTCCACATTAGAATTTTCTCCCCTGCACACCATGGAGTAATGACAGCTTTTGCTGTTGTCAGGGCTGGAATCCAGAGGACTGTGTGAGTGGATGCAATGTATAAATATTTTCAGTGCATGTCTGATTTGTATAGAATGGAAGATGTATTTATAGCCCTCATGAACACAGGATGGATGTGAGTTGAGAGAGAACCTTGTCTGTGTGGGCAGGAGCACTTACTGACCTCCACAGCAAGTTCAGGGGAGTTTGAGGGGCAGGAACATCATCCAACTTCTCCCCCCTTGCAGTCCTGGAGCTGCTGGTGGGTCCAGTCACCAAAAGCCAGGGCAAAGCCAGGCAGAAGCAGGATCGCAAGGAATCATTCTGTAAAACAACTGCCTCTCCCTGAGCCCTGCCTGCACATTTGGGGTGAGTGTGGCTTCATGTGGCTCATACCTGAAGCACTCTGCTGGCTCCTACCCCAAGCACGCTGCTGTTGAGGGCAGGAGAGTGCTCTGAACTCGTCCAAGGCACTCAAAAGGCTGGTGGCACAGCCTGGTGTGTCCCAGAGGGCTCATGTCCTTGTCCTGGGGCAGAGGAGGAAGGAAGGTCACTCCCTGCACCTCTCTGCCCCTCTGCAGCTGCCACAGGAGCTGGGAAGCAGAGCCTGGATGCAGGAGGTCACAGGGGTGGTGTGGAGCAAGAGGAATGTCCAGCAGCTTTGCCCACACCTGAACCAGCTGGGGCAGCCCCTGGGGGAGGAGAGCAGAGGGAAGGGAGTTTGGCAGAGGAGGGTGAGGGTGGCCAGGGCTGCCTGCAAGGTGGGAACAGGTTCCTGGAGCTCCATTTCTGCTGCAGCCCCAACAGAACCAAAGTCCCAGCACAAACAGGGGATGGGAACAGCCTGGAATGCCTGGCAGGCACATCGGGACTGGGGTCAGCCGGTGCCAAGGGCCAGGGCACCTGGGGAGCACAGGGGAGCACAGGGCTATGGGGTGCACAGGGCTATGGGGTGCACAGGGCTGTGGGGAGCACAGGGCTGTGGGGAGCACAGGGGAGCACAGGGGTGCACAGGGCTGTGGGGTGCACAGGGGAGCACAGGGGTGCACAGGGCTGTGGGGAGCACAGGGGTGCACAGGGCTGTGGGGTGCACAAGGCTGTACAGGGCTGTGGGGTGCACAGTGTCCTGGGGTGATGGGGAGCACTGCTGCTGCTCACAGGGAGCAGATGTTACAATAAGATTCAGAAGCCTTAACCAGAGATTCCCAGCCTTTGTCCCCTCTGATATCCAAACAGCCTGTAGGAAATACTGCCTGTGCTCCCTGGAGTGGCAGAGAGGAAAGGAGGGAGGCAAGGAGGAAGGCTGGGGGGTGGGTAAGTCCCAACTCCTACACCCATGACCCGGCATAAAGGAGCTGCAGCCCCTTGATCCCATCTGGTCCCCCCAGGTCCCCTCAGCCCTCAAGATTCAACAGGTCCTCAGGTGTCCCACTCACACCCCTGACTTCTTCAGGCTTAGCAGAGTGAGAAAGACAAAATGTCGAAGCTCTCATTCCCACTAGGAAATAAAAGATATCCTTAATATCTGGGCTGTCATCATCTTTTAGGTCTTCAGACACTGCTATTTCATGACTTGGGTATTTGTGCTTTAGCTGCTTCACGCCCTGGAGCACTTTCTGAGAGGAATTCATTTGGGAATCCTCCTTCTCACAAGCAGGGTCTGCTGGCATGAGTGTGGGTGGAGACCAAGAAACCTGAGCAAATATCCTGGTTTTCTTCACAGCTTCACTGCTTTTAGTTTTCAGGGTTAAATGAATATTTTGGATCTCCAGTTATCGGTCTCATGGAACTGCAACATACTCACTGTGTTATTCATCTCCCTCTCCACGTACTCTCAATCCTGACTCAGTCATAGTGACAGCTCCTGCATGGGAATACAAACTCCACCAAAAATCGTGCTCTGAGATTGTAAATCTCCCCAGGACAGGATTAAGCCTTGCCTACAAGCAAAATTACTTGTAATATTAACAGGTGTTCATTCTGTCATGATACATTTTAAACAAAATAAAGCTCAATGAATGAATTTCTGTAATACAGTGCAATGCTCAGTTTTATATACAGAGGATTGGCTGGGGACTGGAAACCAATCTGAAATGTGCACTTGTGTGTAAATGCATGCACCAAACACAGGCACAGATTTGGACATGTGGAAACACTGCTGGGACCTTTCGTGTTTGGCCAGACAGATCCACCCTGTGTGTGCAGGTCGCAGCTCCCTCGCAGCTCAGGGATCGTCCCCTGCAGGCAGGGGATGATTTTTGGGCAAAGTGGCACAAAGAGAGCTCTCCCCACCAAAATGCCTCTCTCTGGAAAACACACTGACCTCATAACAAACACCTGCTGGCTACGGAGCAACGCTCCCACAACTTTTTGCAGCTGTGCCCAGACATCCCTGCAAACCCTTTTGTACAAAAGTCTCCTCTGTTTTCTTTCCAGAAATTTTCTAGGCTTGTTCAGCCTACGCTAAGATCAAAAATGAGGAGAAGAACCAACCCTAGGATAGGTTATTATCCTGTGAGGAACACAAGTGTGGTTGCCCTGGGCCAGAGGAAGTCCCAGCCCGGGGCAGAGGGACAGTGCCCTGTGCTGACGCTCACGGTGGGAGGGGTGGCTCAAAGACCAGAGCAGACCCAGCTGGCCCTCGTGACCCAGGAGGTGAAGCAGCCTCGGGCCCGAGCCCATCACTGCCCTGGCTGCAGTCGGTGTCACTGGAGGAGCCGGGGTCCCTCGGGGTCACACCCTGCCTTGTGCCAGGGCCGTGTGCCTTTCCCTGGTGTCACAGCTTTGTGAGTCTTCAACTGTCACCTCCCCCGGGTGACACTGCTGGCAAAATGGGGCTTCTCCCCTGCACCCTCCAGGGCCTGGGCGCCTTCCCCCTGCTCCTGCCAGGACAAGGAATCTGGTGCCACAGAGGGGCAAATCCTGAGAGCCGAAGAGCACTTCTGCCCGAGAGAATGTGATTTAGATTAACTATTTTTAGCTGGATCTAGTGGGAGTTGAAGGAGAGCGTCTTCAGGAGATGCAGAATACCACGCTATATCGGGCGCCAAAATCGGAGCAGATGCTTCCAATTACACTTAATTCACCTCAATTATAGAAAAAGTAAAAAAAAAAATCATAGTTACACTAAGAATATCCTTTCTCTGAAGCTAGAAGCCTTTGGCCCTGCAGACTGTCCACACTGAGGAGTGGGGACACTGTGACACAACCAGGCTGGCAGCAGTTTGGGACCCTGTGCAGACCCTGCTGCTGCTGCCCCAGGGACACGGGGCTGCTTGCAGAGGGGTTCACTCCACACTCCTGTCTGTCTGTCTTTGGGACAGTTTATCCTGTGGCTGTTTCCTGGCATCCACCAGCTTTGTGGTGTGTTAGTACATCCTGGAAAAAGTATTTTGTTAGAGTTCACACAGTAATATGGTCTGGTGCTCCTCCAGAGCATATGATGTGTCTGGTGACAACACCGTGTCACCCTGTCCAGGTGACAGAGGCTGGGGCTAATGCCTGGAGTGAGAGCCCAGCTGGATTCAGCACAGTCAGAGCAAACAGTGGCAGTCTGTAATGTGGTTGAGACTGGGAGATGCTCCAGAATGCCCACATTTAACACATTCATATCCTGCCAGGGAACAAGAGCTCTCCCAGCTTCCCGATGGCACATCCCAGGTAGGCAGAGGAGCTCATGTTGGCCCACTGGGACTGGTCTTGGATGGCACTTCCTCAGGGCCAAGTCATGAGTCACTTTTTCCTCTGGCTTTTCTCTCTGACCAACTGTTTCCTACGCTCGTGCTGCCCAATTTATCAGCTGGAGACAGGCCCCAAGGCCTGGGGTTTGCACCCACCCCTCGCTGCTCAGGGAGGGCAGGCAGCTCCAGCTCGGGCTCCAGGGTGCCCCTGCTCGCTCTTGGCTCTGCCAGGCCCCCAGGGTCCGTGGCCACCCCTGTGTCCTGCAGACCCTGCCCCTGTGTCCTGCAGACCCTGCCCCTGTGCCCTGCAGACCCTGCCCCTGGGCTCCTGCAGACCCTGCTGCCCCTGGGCTCCTGCAGACCCTGCCCCTGGGCTCCTGCAGACCCTGCCCCTGTGTCCTGCAGACCCTGCCCCTGGGCTCCTGCAGACCCTGCCCCTGTGTCCTGCAGACCCTGCCCCTGTGTCCTGCAGACCCTCCCCCTGGGCTCCTGCAGACCCTCCCCCTGTGTCCTGCAGACCCTGCCCCTGGGCTCCTGCAGACCCTGCTGCCCCTGGGCTCCTTCAGACCTTGCCCTGGGCTCTTGCAGACCCTGCTGCCCCTGGGCTCCTGCAGCTCCCTTGTGCTCCCTGAGCCCTGAGCCCCCATCCCTGTGCTGCAGGCTGGACAGCTTCTTGACATTTTGTCAGACTTAAGGGGGAGAAAAAGTTGTTCAGACAGTGCTGATTTCCTAATTCAGTGTAACCTTTTCATATCCAGGCTAAGGACAGCTTGACATTTCCTCTGCATCCCAGGGAGAGGCTGCAAAGTCTCTCAGCTCTGCTCCTGGTGCTGCTGCACATCTCCGTGACACATTGTGCTTTGTCAAACATTTGGAAAATATTAAACTAATTTTTAAAGCCTTTGTTCACCCACTTGAGTCACTGTCATGCAAAACCTGCAGGGCATTCCACTCTGCTCTGCCCACTCCTCCCCAAAACCCTCCAAATTACAGCTTCAAATTACTACTGGAGGGTGGGCAGGCCCCGGCACAGGGTGCCCAGAGCAGCTGTGGCTGCCCCTGGATCCCTGGCAGTGCCCAAGGCCAGGCTGGACACTGGGGCTTGGAGCAGCCTGGGACAGTGGGAGGTGTCCCTGCCATGGCAGGGGTGGCACTGGGTGGGATTTGGGATCTCTTCCAACCTAAACAGTTCTGGGATTCTGTGATTGTCTCTAAAACATCAACAAAACCTTTTCAGGACAGGAAGCAAGAAAGATACGTGTTACCCTTAGAGTGAGCACCAGAAGGAGGTCAGCCCCATTTTATATCCCTGTGCAAGCTCTACAGAAGGGGAAGGGAAAGCTGTCTCAGTCATGGAAAACCACCAATCTTGGCTCCCTTCTCCCAGCTTCCAGTGCTGTCTGAGCACCCTGCAGCAACTCAACACACGGCCAGTAACTGCTTTGTCCTTACCTATTGCTCTGTTCAAAGGCAAATATTATTTAATGTGGCAGAGAAGCCTCTGAAAATAACATCTTGGTTGAATTATCATTTCATCTCTACGTTGGATTTGTTGTCCCTAGATAATGTAATGGGAACAAGCTTTTGCCAGGCTCTCCCATGTACCCTTTATGGGATCGTGGAAACTTTCAAAACCTCCCTTCATCTGAAAGTTCTGCAGGTGGTGCTGCTCCAAAAAGCAAAGGTATCTGTCACCTTGAATTAAATCACCGTGTGGGAGATTAAAGGACAACTTTCCTTCCATGTTTCTGACATCCCTTTTTGTTCCAGAATCAGCCTGTGTCCTGTTCCCAATTGAATAAGTAGATCTTTTTCCAAACCTTACAATTTGCAGGAAACTTTGCAGGCTAATTGTCCCTCAAACTGGCTGGCGTTGTTTCTCTTTTAATAACCATTTTTCAAGCTGCCAGCAGCTCTTAAAAGTAGTTTTGGATTAAAAAGGAAGGAAGACATCCCAGGACTTCATGTTTCTAATTATGCTCCCAGAGAGCCTTGAAATGACTTTCATGAATCCATACCCAAAGCAGCCAAGTCTCTTGCTGCTCACCGTGTTTCTGTCCTGATACAAATCTATTCCCTTTAATGGGACTATTACTGTTTTTAAAAGGCTTACATAAGGGTAAGCCAGTGGGTGGTCTCCAGCTCACACCTCACCCCTGGTTTCAAACAGCTCCTGAAGGAACAAAACCAAGTTAGTTAAAATAAGGCCAAAAAGGCTTCTGCACACGTGGAAAGAAGGACAGCAGATGCCCCTCCATCGTCCACCCTCAGTCCCCAAGATGAGATGAGCTCCCAAAGTGTTGACAGTGCTGAGCTTTCCAAACCCAAACACTCCTGGTGGGTCCAAGATTCCCATTCTCTGCAGGTGCTGTGTCCATCTACTGCCTGGGAAGGGAAGTGAAACCACACTGGCCATGCCAGCCTGGAGCCCAGTGCTCCTGAGCAAATCCACAGGAGCCAGCTGGCTCAGCTTGGAGAGAAAGTCATTCCTCAATAACTGTCTGTATTTATAATTAAGGGAATTGTGTCCTAATAACAACTTTTCTATTAAAGGCTGGATTTAGAAAAAGGCACTTTGCACTTAACCACATCCAGGTCTTGTCCATTCCTGTACTTCTCCATGGCCCTCCCCAGTAACATGGGAAGTACAGTCAGTCCATGTTGAAGACTGATGCCAGCTCACCAGGCAGCCCACAAACATGATGTCTTGCAGAATTTTCACATGAAGGGAAGCATTTGATATTATTCTGAGATTCACTTTTCTCTACTAGGCTGCTTGGCAAAAGTAGAAACAGGATCATGAGAACATTTTTCATCTGGTCATCTGTCTCTTGACGGCTACTGAAAAAGAAAAATAAAGCTGTTCCTTTAAAATTGTTTGTAATTTTGGCTATGAGAGGGAAACTAAACAATGCAGGTTCATAAAGAAATTGAAATACAGCTCTGCAAATAAACCGATGGTGAGGTGTGTCTGTGGATGGCTCCTGGGCAGCAGGGAGGAGTAAGGAAGTATTCACTGAAAATAACCTGTGTCTTTCCTTGGAGTTACTCCAGTTTTTGTTCCTAGTTTCCTGCTTTCATGTTTTAGAGCAGAAGAAAGGAAAGAGTGGTGCCTGCACCCCTGCCCCTGCCTCTGCCTCTTTGGGCAGTCCCTCCACCCGAGCCCTGGAGCCCTCAGAGCTGGAGCTGCTCTGCTGCCCTTGCCCAGCCATGGACATCTTGTGAGCAAGTAAAATGCTCTGATCCTACTTCAGGAGATGAGCAAACTTCCAAAAGCCGTTTCCAAGGGTTTCTGTGAGGTGGAAGGTCCTGTTGGCCAGGAGCTGCTGCTGCAGTCCCACCTGAGCAGATTGCTGTGCTCAGGATTCACTGCAGGGCTCTTGGAGCTGGATTTGGGAGCTGGGCTCAGGCTTTGCTTCAGGACTTGTCTGACACCCAGTGACTGTGCCTGCTGCTGGGGAAAAGCTCTCCTGACCCTGCTCAGAGTGGGAGACACAGAGGGAGAGAAGGTAACTCTTCAGAGGAGCTGGCACTCAGTATGAGATGCTTTTGCTTGGCACATTCCCTTGTTCCCTATCAATAAGACCATATGGAAAGTCCCAAGTGGAAGTGCTGTACGTGATCTGGACTGTGTACCTGGCCAGGAGCTGGCACAGGAGGGCAGCTCTCAGCTCTCATGCTGGCTTACTGAAACACAAACACATTTTTGTGACAGTGGGGTTGGGTTCAGCTCGGCTTTGAAGGAGCACAAAACCACATGGCCAAGGGAGATGCTGCTCCTGGCACTGACGCTGCCATCCCACCAGGTCCAGGGGCTTCCCACATGGCAGGGACACGGCGGGGACACCTGGGACAGAGGACAGAGGAGTCAGGGCAGGTGGGGACAAAGGAGCAGCCTTGGGGCAGCAGCTGCACGGGGAGCAGGGAGGCTGGAGCACGGGGTGGGGCCGGGGGTGGCTGTGTGAGGCTGAGGGACCTGAGCCATCACTGCTTGTGGAGCAAACAGCCCAGTTTGGGGCAGCTCCAGGGCTCTCTCTGGTGAAGGGGAACACTGGCAGCCGCTGGGATCCACCGGTGAGGTTCCTGCCCTCTGACGAGTTTTCCTTTGGCTGGAAAAATCAAAGCTATTAAATAGAAAATTTAACTGACAGGACTGCCGGCTGTGCACAAACGATAACCTTGCATATGTGTGCAGGTGTAGGGTGAATAAAACCCTCACCTGGCGTTAGTGTTTGCACACAGGGAATTGTAAGGAAAACCCCACGCTGACTAATGGCACAGGTATTCAGGACTAGAGCAAATAGCTGTGAATGCTGATTGAAGCAATCCATTGTCTCCACCCGAGGCTGAATAAAACTTTGTCCTTGGCTCAGTGTGAAGCTGTCATACTCTAAATAAAGTGGCACAATTGAACCCGAACAATTCATTGGCATTGGTTGTCAAGATCACTGTAATTCTCCCCTTTTTAAATGTTTTTTTAGGGGACCTTGCTGTCCAGCTATAGTTCCCAGCACAAGCAAGGTCTGTAATTTGAGGTTTTGGGTCTAAAACAGCAGCTGCCATCAACCAGGAGTGGCCCTGGGGGTCTCCTCCAGGACATGTGGCTCGCTCAGTGCCCGGCTGTGGTGGATCCTCCCGTGGCCATTCACCATTCCATGTGGTTCGACAGGTGTGTGTGTGTCCTCAGCATCACCCTCAGCTTCATCCTTGCCTTCATCCTTGGCTGTGCCTTCAGCTCAGTCATCTCTGGAAGACCTGCTTCCTCGGCTGCCCAGCTCCCCCCTATTAACAGGATTTAGCTAATTAGCTGTGAGCAGTGCTGTTCTCCCTCACCAATGTAAAGGGTTTACTATTTTTATCTGACTCTGGATGGTTTTGGTTCCTAGGGGATTAAGGTCATAGGGCACATATTTATTCAGATGCTGGAATTCTTACATCGTTTTTCCATTACTCAGTTGGGAAGGAGGAGCCTCAGCTCCCTCTTCCTCCCCTCTGGCTGCTCGCCCTCCCTGCCTCCCTCCCTGCTCCGCATGGGAAGCCATTTCCTCTGAAACAAGAATGTTCTCTACTTTCACTAGTGGTACAGAACCCAAACAGCTTATTTTTAAACACAAGTGGTGTCCAAGAGAGCGACAGAGCCGTGCAGCCACTGCACGCAGTGCCCTGGTGTTTATCTGCTGAGGAGAGTTTATTCTAATGCACTTTTGAAGCTATTGCTTCCATGTGCTGCCGGAAAACAAGGATTCTGCCTTGCAGGACAATGCTATTTTCCTTCAGGACAGCTCTCCCTGGGTACAACCCCCAAACCCCTCCACACCCTGAACTCACTGTGCTTATGGTATTTCAGTGATCCCAAAGCTCCCGAGTCTAGCCTGAAAATGTTCCTGGTTCACACACCCCTCTGGTGACCTGAACCCCACAACATTCACACACCTCTGGTGACCTGAACCCCACAATTCCTGAAGCTCAGCTGCTGGAAAGGAAATTTCCATCAGTAGTTTTACCACCAGTGGAATCAGAGCATCATTTTAAGAGTTGCCCCTGCGTGGCTACAACCATCTCAGGACTGGCTCCCTGCTGGTGCTTTACTGCAGCCCACGAGGGAGTGACTGTGGTCTGGTGCAGAAATCACACCTGCTATGAGGCATTTTCCTCTGGTGTGCAGTATTTGAACATCCCTGGGGGATCCAAGGGAGCAAGGCTGGGCTTTAGAGCTGCACCTACTGCAAGCCACTGAGATTCATGGTGAGCCTCAGATCCTGCAGGAATTTCTGCAAGAACCTCAAGCTGGTCCTCACAGTTCTGCTTCCTGCTGTTAAGGTCAAGCTTTGCAGGTTACCACCTCTTTTCCAGATGAGCAGAGCTGCTGGTCAGGACCTTCCTGCACGTGCACTGATCTGCTGCTGTGCAGTGGAGGGACTGCAAGGAACAGGGAGGTCCTGGTGTGATGGAGGCTCCCCAAAGACTCTGGTGGAGTGCAGGGGCCATGCTCCTGTACTCTGGAGTTAAGAACGGGGAGCACCATAAATGTGGTCTGTGGCCTGTAGGTTGCACAGCCAGGGGCATTTTCACCCTTTTTACCCTGCCCTGAGGCTGGGCTGGAGAAGGCCTAGAGGAACAGAACTGTTAAACTAAATTACACAAGGAGTAACAGTGTCAATATCACCGCTGCAGAAAGGCTATTACCTAATCACCTAACATTAAAGAAGTAGATTACCATGGTGTCTGTTCTCCCAGGACCATAGATATTTTTGTGGGATATGGCATTATAATAAAAATTCCCCAGACTTCTACTTAATCTAGAAAACTCATTAAATAGATTCAATACACTATGGAATTCTATATAGAAATATTATTGTTAAATGTGTACCATATTTCTCTGTCTCCTTTGCCCAATCATTTTCATCTTGTAGCATATTTTACAGTGTGAAGGAGATACAAAGAAGACTCAGAGCTGATGCAGGCTATAAAAACCAACAACGTGTGCTTTTACAAAATCATAGAATCACAGACTGGTTTGAGTTGAAGGGACCTTGAAGCTCATCTCATGGGCAGTTCATGGAGGGATGAAGAAGACTGGCCTCACGAGGAACAGCTCCTGCTTTGCCAGCCCACTGTTGAGAGAGGCCTGGGCTCCTTGGGAGCTGTGGGGAGGCACATCCCAGGACCCAGATTTCCTCCAGGGGGTTTGCAGACCCCAGCAGGACTCGCTGCCTGCTGCTCTGCCTTTACCTCAGTGTCCCACCCCGGGGCTTCACCCACAGAGCCTGAGGTTTCCCTAACAGCTTTGAGGAAATTCAAATTTTTAGAAAAAGTCAGGGACAGCAAAAGAACTGGAGTCACTCTGCTGGGTTAGGAACCCTATGGAGGCAGCAGGTTGGGCCTAATCACATGGACAGACACCCAAATTACAGGAAACTGAATTCTGAGAACTGGGCATTTCTTAACATCCCCTAAAGTCCCCTCTGTCTGCTTTCTGGTAGAATCAGCTGAAAGTCCTCAACTTTTTTTTTACATTCTTTTCACTTCTTACAAGAGATGGAGGAAATGGTGCAGGTCACACCTTGTCTCTCAGGTTGTTACTGGGCTCTGGAGGATTGTTACACAGGAGAATGACCAATGGTTTGCTGTGTAGACATTCTGCTTCTCTAATCCCTTCCATACATTTATAAAATTTTCCATTTCACACCTTTCTATACATACAACTTTTTTGCAATAGATACTAAACTTTAGCCAAGAGCAAACAGAGACAGCTCATCCCCAGCTGGCAGAGCCCCAAATACAACTGCAGTAAGTTTTGGATGCTCTCAGCAGAAAATCAGGGTCAGAGCTGCCCTGTTGCTGTGCCAGGGAATGGCCAGGTAAAGGTTTGCCTTTGAAAGCTGTGTGCCCTCACTCTTTTACTACAATGACAATGGATTTTAGGCACTTTTCCACTTTTGAATCAACAGAAGATCCAGAAAGCAGAAGCCCAGTTTCACAGGCTGCCTCAGGGAGCAGGACAGGGGAGAGCCCAGGGTTCTCCTGTGTGTGCCAAGGCCACATCTGAGATGCACCCACAGCCCAGAGCCCCTGCCCACCCCAGCACCCCGGGCTGTGCCAGGGGCCAGGACAGATGGACAAAGGCTGGGAGAACTGGGGAGCTCAACGGGAGCACTTTGCCTTGCCCTGAACATCAGTGACCTCAGGAGCTTCCTCAGGGCTGGGCAGGTTCAGGCTGGGACACCTGAGCACACCCAGGGCAGCCAGGGGAGCCCGGCAGGGCCGGTCACCAACACTCCCCGTGCTGACACAGAGCCCCAGGGGGGTGACACTGCCATCCCCGTGCCCCTGTGACATCCCCTACACACTATGTTCCCTGCTTTCCTGCTGTCCCTGCTGTCCCTGCTGTCCTACTGTCCCTGTGTTCCCTGCTGTCCCTGTGTTCCCTGCTGTCCCTGCTGTCCTGCTGTCCTGCCAGGAAAGCTGAGCTTGGAGCACTCAGGGCAGCTGAAACCCACCATGGCAGCACCACTTTCATTGTCCTATTGGAATAAATCTCTACTCAATCCATATTTCTATTGGATAAATAAATGGTGTTGCAGCTTTCCAACACCCCAGGCCAGCCTTTCCCAACTGCTGTTGCCTGGAATGTGGCTTCCTGCTCTGAAGGTGAGGAGAGCTGGGAATGGCACCAGCGGTGTCCCAGGCACTGTCCTAGCTGACACTGCTGGGAAAGGGCAGCAGCCTTGTGATGAGCAGTCCTGTGTCCTCCTCCAGGACCAGCTGCACCTCATTTGTCCATGAGACACCCCAAAACAAAGTCTATACGATGCTTTAGGATTTCTCAAGACGTGTTTGCAAGGTGTGACTCTTTATGAGCTGTAAAAGGTAAATATTTGGATAGCATTTAGCAGACCAGACGGATCTATCTGGGGCTAAATCCTTGTAAGGGAAAGAACTGTGAGAAGAGAATAAATATGAGAAACACAAAGAGGTGCAAAAATGTACAAAAAAAAAGTTTTATTCGGCAAAATGTTTAAAAACAGAAGCAGCAAACAGTTTGGGGGTAGGGCTGTTGATGGGCTTCTACAATAATACTTCTCTTGGCTGAAGTTTAAAAGCTCAGAACTCTCTGTTTATCTTTATTTGGGGAGTGACAAACACAGAAAGAACCATCTCAAACATGTGCAGGTTTGGTTTTGCTGCCAGAGGAATCCCGGTAAGTTTCATTTGGAAATGTGTGTGAGAACACTGCAAAGGCAGCCAGAGATCAGGACACACCAGGAGCTGCTGAGAGCCCTGGGAACACCTGCGGGATGCCCCGTGGGAAGCACAGCAGTGCAATGGCACAGCCAAGCCCTCCTCAGTGCCATGGTCTGTCAGCAGGCTCACAGCCCTTAGGAGACGCCCCAGGAAATGCAACAACAGCCACGTCAGTGCCCCTGACCCACAGATTGGCTCCACATCCCACTGTGGGCAACCCGCTGTGCCAGTAACCTCCCTGTGCTCATCCAGGGCCTGCTTGGCTGGTTTTAAAGGATGAAAAAACACTTACTCACCTCATCCCCCTCACTCAGCACTGGCTGCTTGCAAGGTCTCCAGAGCGTCCCTGTGCCCAGTGACAGCAGCAGGGCCACCAGGGCTGGGCAGGGACAGATGCCTCACAGAGACAGGGATGCAGCTCCACGGGAACTGTGTGGCACAAGGAAAATCATCCCCATCCCTGACCAGCAACGGGCTTTTGCAATTCCTCTGCAACTGCCTGAACTGGAGAGTGACAAATGAGTGCCGTGGTTGCTGTGCAAACACCACAGACCCCCAGGAAGGAGGGGATGAGGCAGCCCAGGGCTCTGCCCAAACACTCAGGAGGGAGAAATGGGGAAGGTGATATTCCTGTCCCTGACGTGCATCAAATCTTTACTGAAAGGGTGCTCAGGCCTTGGCAGGAGCTGCCCAGGGAGGCTTGGAGTGCCCATCCCTGCAGGTGCCCAAGGAATTCCTGGAGGTGGCACTGAGTGCTCTGGGCTGGGGACAGGGTGGGGATCAGGCACAGGGGGACTCCATGGTCCTGGAGGTCTTTTTCAGCCTCAATAATTTTGTTATTCTATGAATACAGCTGACATAGCTGAAGATGATTATCAGTGTGAACTTTTCTTATTGCCCAAGAGACTTTGGACACAGGCCCTTGAGCAAGCTCTGTGTTGCTAAAAGGAGCAACCCCATGGAGCTGATGCCAGCAGTGCCTCCAGGAGAGCCCCTGGGTGTCTGGCTCTTACATCAATACACAGATGCTCACAAGCTGTCTGGGCACCACCTTCCTGGGGAGTACACTGTGGTTCTCACAGAGTGCTCAGTGCTCCAGGAGCCTGGACTCCTGAGATACTGCAGAGGTGCTGCAGGAGCAGTGCAGCTGCCTGCTCTTACAGGAGGGGATTTGCAAGTCCTCTGTTTTATTCCTGTGTGTACCAGTCCTTTTCTTTAGGATCCCTTTACCCGTGGACTCTGTTGCTGATGGTGACAAACACTGACACAGCTGCCCAGGGCAGTGAAAGTGCAAATGTCCCCATGTGCCTTTCCCTGTCTGCCCTGCTGTTTGCAACAGGACAAGTGCTGCTCCCCCGGCCTCACCTCACTGCAGCAGCTGCACCCACTGGGCTGCCCCTGCCAAAACACAGCAGCAGCAGCAGCATCTCACTCCCTGAGCAGCTGGATCTCTCTGGAGACACCAGCCCGTGATGCCCCTTCTGCCCTGATTTACTGCTGTACACTCAGCATAAAGTAAATCACATCCTCCCCACTGCAGAGTCACAGAATCCCAGAATGGTCAGCAGGGACCACCCCCTGCCATGGGCAGGGGCACCTTCACCAGACCAGGCTGTTTGATGCTCCACCCAACTTGGCTTTGAACATGTCCAGGGATGGGGCAGCCACGACCTCTTTGTACAACCTGTTCTAGTGCCTCACCACCCTCAAAGTGTGCGTTGTCCCTCCTGTAAATCACCCGCGCTGTAAACACAGAACAGGAACATCCAAATAGTTTTGAGAACGCTGGGAAACACTGTGGTGCACCTGGAAATTGTTTTTGAATAACAAATTCAGTAACTATATTTTATTTGCTTGTTTTAAAGCAGTGTTTTCAGTGCATAGCATGGACTGCCACTGGATTCGGTCCTTGTTGGGGTAAGGGATATCCACTCCAGAAATTACAAAGGATCTTCTCATCTGTGTCACAGACCTGATCAAAGGCAGGATTTTAACAAAGAATTTTAAATAAAAGAAATGGCATTTGTAATGGTTATAGAAAACAGTCCATGTCGGTCAGAAGTTACATTTATCCCTGTTGCCTCCCTCACGGCCTGGAGTGTGAGCAGACACTGCTGCTCTCTGCATCCTCCAGGGACAAAACAGGCAGCACCTGTGTGCTGGGCTGTGAGCAGCTCCACTGCGTGTCACCTGGAGTTTCAGTGTTAAACTGATCAGCTGCAGCTGCCTACAATCACAGCAAAAGGCTTTAAAAACAAATGGCACTGCAGGTGTGGGACACTGAGATGGGAGTTTCACTCTGTGGGAAAACATCAACAGCTGAAAGGATCAATCCTTTGCCATGCTTAAAGATATTTAGGCTCCATACCTAGGCCAAACCTGCAGACCATTTGTCCCTTATTGGTGCAAAGCTCCTTAGTAAAAAGTAACCTGATTCTTGAGGTCTCTTGCTCATGTTAGCATTCAAGGCAGGCACCAAGACTGGAAATACTCAGACTACACTGTCTGGGTTTTAAGTACTGGAAAACAAGGAGCTGTGACAGGAAACTTGAGGCAGCCTTAGCTAGCAGTGCTGTTTTCCCTACAGTAACACACTGATCAGCTCCCACCAGCCTTCCAGCTCTGTGTGGGGAGGAAGAGAAATATCTGACCTGCATGTGACCCTTGAGCCCGTGGGACTCAGCTCAGGGGCCGAGCTGGGAATGCTGGTGCTGGTGTGGGTGCAGCTGGAGGCAGCCACAGCCCCTGCCCCCTGGACAGATGCAAAGGGGCACTTTGATACTCGCTCCTATTTCCCCAGCACTGTACTGTGCCAGCCCTCGGAGATGCACTGTGTGAAAGGACACATCAGCTCCACAGCACCCACTGAGCTTTAACATTCACAGCAGGACACACAGCTCAGCCCTCCAGTGCTTTACTCACTGCTCAGTTCGCCATTGCCACAGGCAAACTCATATATTCAAACAGATTTGCCCGATTATGTTTTTCCCACATAGCACAGGTACAGATCTTGTTCATCCAAATTTAACAAGTACCAAAGCATCAGCCCTGCACAATTTGCCTTGTAAACCAGCTCATGTCTCCTCTACCCTTCCCCTGCATCTTCCATCTTCCGTGTTTGTACTGGCTCCTGTAGCAGCCCAGATTCCAGCTTCAATCATTCCTGCCATGCTCACCCCTGGAGCTGCCCAGGCCACACATCTGGGCTGGTGCTGTCCCCTTTGCCTCTCTGTGGGATGTGGGATGTTCTGTCTGCCCTGTGCTCCCACACACGCTCCCCTTCGCTTCTCTGTGGGGATGTTCTGCCTGCCCTGTGCTCCCACACACAGCTGCTGCTCTCAGGCACTACTGCCCCTCACTCGGTGCTCAGCATTCCTCACTTTTAGAAACAGCTTCCATGATAATCCCTCATTGCACAAAGGGGGCTCTTGGGAACTCATTTGAAAGTGCTTTATACGTGCTGTGATACTTTATGTTCCTGTTTTCTAAGATTTTACCCTCTCCCCTCTGTGCAGGAGGTGTGGGATTCCCAGCCATCGGCCCGGGCATTGGTTGGACACTGCTCTACTTGTGTGCACTGTGATCCCTCACACTGCAGAGCTTCCTCTGCTGAAGGAGTTGGCAAAGTCCCTGCACATCGCAGGGGTGATTCCTCACTGGCTTCTCATTCCAGTTTCCTGTTCTTGAGCACTGCCAAGCAGTTCACCTGGATGCCGTCGGGCACGGGATCCCTTTCCAGCTGGTGTAATGTGACACGGCTCCCTCCAGCATACCCTGCCTTTGATGTAATCGCTGTTGGCTGGAAGCTGTAACACCGTGCCAAAAACACAACAGCAGCAAACTTCCTTCTCCGTTTTATTTTCTTTTTCCCTGTGTGTGAATATATCAAGGTACACCAGGATGGTGTGTTGGATCTGCTCACTTTTGACAGCTCTGATGGCTGCATCCACATGAGATCACTATATCTACAGTGCAACTTTATGCCGTTGTCTCAGGAGCTGCACAGAACCCTAGAAAAGGCTTTGCAGAGAAGTCCAGCACTGTTCCGTGTCTCCACATTGCATCTGCCTGTGTGCCACAGGTCACTGCAGGTCAGCAAGTATCCCATGGACGAGGCAGAACTCCAGAATTTCAATATCTTTTTTATTTAATTTGCATATTAATTTGTATATTTAATTTGTACTACAAGGAGGGCCGGTGCTCAGGATCTGGCCGAGCTTTAGCCATTCCAGTTTTGTCCCTGCCTGACAGTTTGCCCCCGAGGAGGCTGGAGAGGCCTGACCCGTGGGTTCAGTGTCACTCACGCTGTGCCCAGGTTCCAGCTCGGGCACGGGGACCCGGCGCGTTGTGTCCCCCTCTCAGAGCCGCCGTCACTCGCGGCCGCCGCGGGGGATGTTTCACGCCAAGCAGCAACGACTGATCTGTCATTTCTCAGGTTTCTTTGGCAAAGTTTGCGGGCAGGTTCCTTCCGCAGCGGGGGCTGCCGTGAGCTGCGGATGATTCTGGGGCACCCAGGGGCTCGGCACGGACCCCCAGAGCCCAGCCCTGCGCGGGGTGTTCCCTCCCAGGATGTTTGTCCAGCATCGCCGGGCCCCGTGCGGGAGAGCCCCATCGCGATGAGCACCGGGCCCCTCCCGGTGCCGGCCCCGGTCCCGCCAGCCCCGCCGGGGCCCGCGGCCACCACCCCCCCGGGGCGGCCCCCGGGGACAGACACCGGCCGCGCGGAGGAGCCGCCGGCCCTGGGGAGCCGCTCCCCGCGGGAGGCATCGCCCGCCCCGCCCCGTCCGCGCCTCGGCTCCGGGCACCGGCACGGGGCAGCGCCGCTGCGCGCAGGTGGGGCAGCACCGGCCGCGCCCGCTCCTCGGGGAGCGGCTCCGTGCCGAGCCTCGCCCGCCGTGTCCGCCGGGCCGTGTCCCCCGGGCCGTGTCCCCCCGGGCCGTGTCCCCCCGTGCGGGGCCGTGCCGTGCCGTGGGACAGCGCCGCCGGGCGTGTGGCGGCCCCGCCGCGGGTGGCGTTGCCCCTTTAAGAGCGGCGCGAGGCGGCCGTGACGTCGCGCGCGCAGAGCGCTATCCCGGCGCGCCCGCCCGCCCGCACAGCCGGGAGCGGCGGCGGCACCGCGGAGCGCCCGGACCCGCCCCGCCACCGGCCCCGCCGAGCCCCGCACGGCCCGCACCGCACCGCCCCGCCGGCACCGCCGCCCTGCCATGCGCCGCGGCCCGGCGCCAGCCTCCGCCGGCGGGAGCCGTCCCGGCAGCAGCAGCAGCAGCGCGGCGGCGGGCGAGCGCTGAGCCGCGGCCCCGCGGGGCGCGGATGTTCGCGGGCTGCCCGCGCCGGGAGCTCTCGCTGCGCTGACGGGGCGGGCCCGGCGCCCCGCTCGCCGCAGCGCCCCGCGCCCGCCCCCGGGCTCCCCGCAGCGCCGCCGCTCCTGGCCGCGCTTCCGCCCGCGCCATGGCGGGGAAGGCGGCCGCGGCCGGCGCCGGGGTGCTCCTGGTCACCGCCAACGTCGGCTCCCTCTTTGACGACGTAAGTACCGCGGGCACCGGCGGCGGCGGGGCTGAGCGGGGCGGGTGCCGGAGGCGCGGGGGGCCCGTCCCGGCCGTGTCCCGGCGCTTCCCGGGGCTGGGACGGCTCTGCCCGGGCGCGGGGCGGCGGCACGGCCGGGGGGGCGCGGTGCCGTGTCTCTGTCCCCGTCCCCGAGGTGGTCGCCGTGTGACACCGTCGGCAGCGCCCGGGGGCTCCTCCGGAGAGCGGCAGAGCCCCCGAAGCGCCCCGGCCGCCTCCGGGCGCTCCTCCCTGGCTACTGGGCACGATGTGGCACGAAAATGCAGCGTAATTTCTCTTCGGCGTAGTGTGAGGGCAAACCTCCGGAGCGCTTCTCATCGCTGCAAATAAGGCGAGAGCCGCAGCAGGCACAGGCGAGCGGAGGGAGGAACGCTCGGCTCGGTTCGGTTCCGTGGGTGAATGAGGGCAGATGTTGATGACCATCGCTGGCTCCCGCACCCCGGGCCGGCCCCCCGAGAGCTGCTGAAGCCGGCAGCAGAGCCCCCCTGGGCCCGAGCAGTGCAGACACCGCATAAGGAGAGTGTTTCCAGGGCTCGCTGTAAAGTAATACACATCTGGTAGAGCACTGGGTCCAGGCTTGTGCTGTCTGTTGTGCTCGCTGTGTGTTGGGGGGGCTTTGCTCCAAGCCCGATGCACAGAGCCCCGAAATGCAGTAACCCAAAGGGTTTTTTGTCTGGTTTTCAAAGTCTGCTTTGTTTTTTCACCACTTTGAAGGCTGTTCTGACATTCGCTCTTTGATTGTAACAGCTGTAGTTAAATGATACAGTTCACCTTTTCTTCAAGTGAAGTAGACTTTTACTGTTATCACCACAGTCAGTTTTACACTTAAGCATGCAGGTTCGTATTGAATGAACACTGTGAAAATGTTCGTTTGATTGTGATTGTCATGATTGTGGCCTTGGGCATACACAGCATCTCTGTGTAAATGATGCTGGTGTGTTCAGTGGGGTTTCAGCAGGTGGTTCCTGCCTTTTTCCTACTCCACGGCTGGAGTTCATGACACCCCATGAACCCTGCGGCTCCCTGTGCTCCCCTGGCTCGGCAGGAGCAGACACCGGAGAGCACATCCCTGTGGGTAGGAGCGGGCACTGGAGAGCAGTGTCACTGCAGGAATCCCGGCTGTCAGACCCTGCCATTTCCTGCTTGTTCCTGGTTGGTATTCACGGCTCCGGGCGTGCTCTCTGTGCAGCGTTTGCTGTACCACGGGGAACACGCTTCAGTTCCAGCCGGCAACTGCCTTGCCATGGAAAATTGAGTTTTCTACAGCAGCAAAACCAGGCTTGTTTGGATCAGTTCCACTGCAGGGTGGGAAATGGAAAGGCTGCTCTGAACATCTGTGGTTGTGGTCCTGGTGTGTGGCTGTGGGAGTTGGGATTGGTGGAACTCCTGGCCGGCTGTCTGGAGTTACATTAGTGCAGTTTGGGTGCAGGCAAGGTGGCATTAACTGGGTTTGGGGGCTTGGCTCTCGAGCTGTGTGTGGGAGCTGTCTGAGGGAGCTGTCTGAAGTGGCTGCTTCTGCTTGCTGGGCCCTTCCCATGCAGTCGAAGAATATGTTTCCTTGCTGTGACCTGGATTGATTTCAGTCCTGAACAAGGACTTACTGTGATGGACTGTGCCAAAGCTGGGCTGGAAAACCATTTCCCATTCCTTTAACTCATGTTTCCTATTTCTGATTTCAGTGGGCGATAGGTGTTTTAATTAAACGCTGTTCTCTCAGTCAGATGTTGCCTGGCCTGGGGCAGGGTGACAGCGTGTGCTGTCCCAGGGCAGTGCAGGAGCACTGGCAGATGGGGTGGCCAGGGACCCCACGCTCACAGTGCTGCTGGCTCCTGTGCTGGGATCCCGCCTGCTGTGGGCAGAGCTGTCTGGGGAGCATTCCCGTCTGGAGCTGCAGGTGCCCGTGTGAGGGGCTGCCATGGGCAGGGGGCTCTGGGGATGGGGTGGGGCTCCTGCCCCCTCCCAGCCACCAAACCCCGTGATGGTCTGTGCTGCCCTGTCTCCGTGTGTTCTCTGGTGTTGTGTGGTTCTGTTCTCTGGTGCCGTGTGGCAGCAGCATGGTTTGCACTTCAGGTGTGTTTTGTGTGAGCACTGTTTGCTTGTGTGTGCAAATGCTCTTGAGACCAGCATGTTATAGCTTAAAATACCTTTGCTAGGCAGGTTGGCCTGGCTGGGACAGTCTTTCCTAGGTCGGTGGTGTTGCTGACCTGCCTGCGCTTTTGCAGCGAGGGGAAAGTCCTTTTTTAGCTTTCTGGTTGCCAGAAGCAGGTTATGATAACACATGGGTTTGCTCTTGCCAGCCATCCCCATCCACTAATTACCTGTTGCAGCGGTGACCTGGGAGCTCGTGAATAAACATGGCAAAGTGAAGAGAGACTGAGCTGCGTTCATTTCATTCCCCTGGTAGTTTCGCTGCTTCGTTAAAAATGTTAATGGAGTATTAAATCTTCAAATATTCTTCTGAGTTCCATGAACTGTCCTCATGAATCTCGTGTCTATGTGCATCTCGTGAATATGTATGATTTTTGGTACCTTTGTGTTTATTTAAGCATTTAATGTTTTTCTTGCTATAGACTCATTTCCTGGTTTTCTCACAGTATACACAGTAACAAAAGACAGAGTTCAGGCTACCCATGAGTCACTCTTTATCTTTTCCCTTTCCTCTGATGCCCCTATGGAAGGGGAACTTAATTAGGTGATCTTTATAAGTCCTTTCCAACCCAAACTGTGATCCCATCGTCTCCCTTTCTCTCTCCCTGGTTCCTTGTTTCCTTTGCTTCCTCCGTCTGCATTGACAAAATTTCACATGTACCTTGCACTGAGCTGAGTGCTGTGGTGGGCACAGAATCCATTTGCCTGGCACTGTGCTGCTTTTGCTGTACAGGGGTTTAATTAACGTCCTGAGGGGTTTTTCCCTATGTGCTGTATCCCCTTCATTCTGTTCAGTTCTAAATGGCTTAGTGCTGCTTGTTTTTCCTGTGGCAGACACCTGGGAGGGGTGTGAGCAGCAGGTGAGGGGCATTGTGGAGAAATCGTCCCTCACCACTTGGCCAGGGCAGCACAGGCACTGTGGCTGCCTCTGCTGCAGGGGGACAGGTGGAGATCTTTGCAATTCCTTTGTTGTGGCTGCCCCAGGAGTTTTGTTACCATGTGCTGTGTGTTCATCTGATTGCAGGCACAAACACTGGAAAACCAGTTGGTGCTCACACCTGAAAATCTTGTCTTACTTGGGGTCAGTTTCAGGTGAGTTTGGCAGTCTGTGCTGGTTAAGTGTCTCCGTGCAGGTCTTCAGGGAAAGGATTTCCAAGATGCCCAGCAGACTTTGCTGTACAGGTTCTGACATTCCTCCCTGGGCTGGAAAATGGTTCATTTGTTCCAGTTGTCTTTGAAATTGCAGTGTATGAGCCTAAATCGGGTCAGAGCTGCCAAAATCCTTCCATCTTCATGCACTGATGTATGTAATTCTTAAATTCTCAGGATGGGTTTAGTCAGAATAGATGTGCAGTGATGACGAGGTAGGTAAAAGTTACCCAGAACATGTAATTTTATTAGCTTAAAAGAGGAGGGAAGTGTGCCAGGGAATTGCTGTATGGTGCTGGTACCCAGGGTCTGGTATCATGACTAACAGCATCGCTGCCCTACCTGTGCCCCTGTTTTCTTTGGCCTTCATGTGACAGTGCCTTGGTAGGGCAATAAGCTTTGACATCCCGAGGTGGCCTTTACCCACCCACATTTGGGTGAATGTGTCCCTTTTCATACAGTGCACAAAGAGGGCAGGGATGGAACTTCCTGTTCCAACCCCTCTTTGTAGTATTATTATAAATAAATTTATTCTTTAATTCTGACTATGAACTTGAAGTATTCTTAACTTCTGTTAAAAGCTGAAGTCTATCAACTGAATTTGAAGTAGAAATAGTTCCCATAATAATCTTTCAAAACAGCCTGCCCTTCTGATGGGTGGTGATCACAGTGCAGTCTCTATCATGTTTGATCCTAACAATCTGATTCTGAAGCAGTGGGTGTAGGTTTGTTTTGGTATTGGACATCTGTGTATTTAGCTGGTATTAGCTGATAAGTATAAAAGGGTTTTTGGCTTTCATTTTGTTGTTTTTCTATTTTTTTCCCCCATGAATAATTATTTGAATCTTGTGGAATGTTTCCAGTATGGTAGGATGGGAAATGTTTGGTTTTGATTCCTAAAGAAGCATTAAGAGTAACATGTTGCAATTCAAGGCACCCCCTCTTCAAATCAGAGCTGCGGGATTGCCTGAAAGGCAATATTCGATTCATTGTGACTTTTTAAAAGTAAGTCTTTACTTCACTGCTGGGAAACACTTAACCCTTCCTTGGGCTCAGGCAGTGTTGATGTCCCCTGCAGCGGCAGGTCAGCCTAACAAAGCCTGTCCAGGGCCGGGTGGTGTTTCCCTGGGCTGTTGCAGTGTGTGTGCTGGCAGGGAGGGAGTGGGGATTCCTGGCCTTGTGTTCTGGCCAGGGAGGGCAGGAGCAGCGGGGCTGAGGAGGGGAGAGCAGGCGGGAGAAGGGTCCTGGCCTGGCTCTGCTGTGGGTCCATCCTCCTCGCTGTGCCCAGGGCTTGGTGGGAGCTGGGGCTGAGCCCAGCACTGAGCACTTGGGCTGCCCCAGCAGGGCCCCAGACTTGGGGGTCATTGTCTTGCTCTCCTTGATGCTGCAAGGTTGTGTGCTCACAGCTCAGACTTGCACTGAGGGCTGTGTGCTTTTTCAGCAATAACTGAGAAGGCCAAGGGAAAAGTATTTTTCAGTGTTCTCTATGATGGGAACTGTAGGAATAAGTGATCTTCAACTTCTCTTTATCTGACTCTGCACTTTGTGCTTTCTAGTTTCTGGTTGTTTTGGTGTCTGCTTTCTGGGGTTTGTTGTTGTTGTGGGAGTGGCCCTGTTAATTTCTTAAATATTGTTGCTGCCTTCTGTTTGTTTGGTTTTCCGTGGCAGACTCTCAAACGTTTTTCTTTCAGTTTCTGCCACACTCATGTTTCTATTGTATTTTAGGAAGCTTTCTTGTTTTACTCCATTCTGAACTCCCTGTGCAGGAGGTGGAACTTTGAGGTAGACCCGGCTGTGGAGTAGCCCTGGCTCTGTGTGCCCTGGAGTGTGATGCCGTGGGGAGGGGATTTTGGTTTGAAAATCCTTTTCTGTGCTGGGGATGAGCTGAGGGATGTGTGTGGGCAGCTCCGGGCTCGGGCCCCACGGGGGAGCTGCAGCAGCAGTGCCCAAGCTGGCCCGTGCTGCACAGGTGCCTTGTGCAGGGGGGCTGGCCCGTGCTGCACAGGTGCCTTGTGCAGGTGTCCCAGGGCAAGAGCTGGTCCCTGGAGCTGGTACCTGTCAGGAGCTCCTCTGTTTGCCTTTGGTGGGTGATGTGCTCCCAGCTGTGCAGTCCCCCAGGGTCAGTGTCGGTCCCTCCCAGCTGAATGCTTGTCCTGGGTGTCATTTGCAGGGATCCCAGCTCCTGGCACCCCTGGGCTGGGCTGAGGACTCCTGGCAGTGTGTGCTGGGGTCACTGCTAACCTGGGCCCCGCTCAGAGCATCCCCAGCCCCGTGCTGTGCTCCTGGGTGTGTGTCCTGCTCCCCTGCAGCCCCCGGGGTGTGCTCATGGTGACAGCTGAGTGTGAGTGCAGAGAAAAGTCCTCTCTTCAGTATAAATAAAAGACCCAAAGCACACCTGCAATAAAGCAGCGACACATTATCGTGCATGATGATGCTTGTAAAAGTTAAAGCTCTGAGTTGCTGAGGATGACTGGAGCAGTAACAGTACAGGCAGCACAGAGGGTGGAGGTTTCCTCCAAGATGGAATTGTAGGCTTAAAAAATCTACTTTTTTCTATGGCAAAAAATCCAGCACGTTTTTCTTTTTAGCAAATAGCTTCACAATTCTTTGAGCAAAAGAGTTTCTGTTAAGAGCTGGCACAGTGTTTAGCCTTCCTTAGGGAAGATGCTCACAGGTTTATCTTATAGACTATATATATTTTTTTTCCTTTTGATTAAGTGTTATCACTGACAACAAGAGCACATGGAACACAAGGAGGTAATAAGTGGCAAAGTGCATTATAATTACACCTTTCTTTTAATGTGGTTTTAAACCAGCAGAGTTGGTGTTTTGCAGCTTGATGGGCTTCCACAAATCAGCAGTGTATCAGTTTGAGGGTTTAAAAGGACTTAGTTCCTATTTTATTTCACATTTGAATATGAGATTATGCAATGTGGCTAGGATACCATAGGAAGAAAGCTTTACACACAGGTCTGATGGTTTTTTACCTTGGACAAGCACTAGGCCATACTTTCAAGTTTTTGTTCCTGTTCCAAAGTTCTCATCATTAATTTTCCTACCACAAAATTTGACTTCAAAGACCCAGAATACGAGTCAAACCCTCAGATTTCATGATTTACATAAAGAGCTGATCTGGTTTTTACTTACTATTTTTCTCTTTCCCCTTTTCTATTATTTATTTCATCATACTGTTTAGATATTGTACCCCCAGGAATATATTTCCTCTTTTTACCTCAGACACTCCCATTCTGCTACCATGTGTACTCACCTCCTTTGGAAAGCTCTTTGCTTACTTCTCATTTATGATTTAAAGTGAGTCACTTGAAGGAGCCTTTTTGCTTTGTAGTTTTCTGGGTGCCTGGTACACCATCAGGAAGGTGACTGGCTGCCTGAGAACACTTTTCTCTGATGAAGAGGAGATCCCACCAGGTTAAACTCAGTCTGCTCTCCACCATGGGCATGCCATGCCTTGCCATCGGAGTGGGAAGAGGAAATCCAGTGCCTGAACTAGCTTGGAAGACAAACTGGCTTTAAGAATGGCTCTGGAAGTGTCTCTTCCACCACCCTGCAGAGCATCAGCCACTTTGGCTGTGGCTTTGCCTTGTCCTCTGCCCTTAAACTCCTACCTTAAATTGGAAGAACAAAAAAAAAAGTCAGGCAGACAGGTGTGACTGCAAGCCAGTTGTTTGCTTTTAGTGTGTTGGAGCTCTCAAAATGCATCTATGTTAGTGTAGGTTAATACTTTATTCGATATTCTCTAACCATGTTTCACTCTCTTTGTGGAGAACTGGAGGTGGTCATGGGAAAACAGGACCTGACTTCAGTGGCTGCTTGAATGGCCTGTCAGAGTCCTTTAGGATCCTTTTGGCATCTTTATTACTGAAGTGGCATCTTCCCCTGCTGAAATTTCCGTGGAAATATGTTACTTTTCATATTGTGGAGAAGGTCACATTAAGCACTATAATCATCATTCTGGGGAAGAGCGAATATTAAAAGTAAAATGTTACTTTGGCTTCTTTTCTTCCAATGGTGTGTAGCAGTTATTCAACACTCTTAGCACTACTGTCAGTATTTGTACATCATTTCAAAATGTAAATATTTTGTTTAATCACTTTAATTTCTAACACTTTTCCTGTTATTGGCAAAACTTGAAGTTAAAGCACGTATTGAAGCAAACAAAAGTGTTCATTGTTCTTATATGATATTTGAAGTCAGATATAATTGATGGTTTTCATTAATGTCTTCAAGTTGTTAAGCACTCATCTTCGTGAGTCAGTCAGCTGTAACAAATTATATCCTTGAAAGCAGAACATTAAAGCTCAGGAAAGCAATTAACCTGTGGTGTTGTCACAGGTTTTGTTCTCTCCTGGTACCTTGGGGTCAGCTCCCGCAGCTCTTGGGGGTGTGACTGTCACTGTCACCTGGGTGTTTATTACCCTGCAGCACAGCTGAGACCTCTGGGCTGGGGTTCGTGGCACCCATGGCTCAGGGATGGGGTTACAAGTGCCAAGGTGCAACATGGAGACCTTTCCTTTCACTTGTGGTTTGTGACTGGAAGGATTTTCCCTTCAGGTTTTGGTCTGTCTGCAGTAAAACAGCTTCTGATCTTTTCTTGTACTGTTTCCCAAGTGGGTGAGAAGCTCTCCCACTGATATTCCTTGCCAAATCCTGCCATCCCTTTTGTCTCTTCTTCTTTTCCCTGGTTTCACCTTGGTTTCTTTCTAATACAGTTCCCAGCCAGAAGCTCTAGTCAGGAGAGGCTTTAATGTCATACAGAACTGTGCCAGAGCCAGAAGGAAGGTGATGAGTGATATGTGGTGTGCGGGGTTCTGCTCAGCCAGAGCTTTTGGATAATGTGTGAGTAAAGGAGACGAAATCCTGACCTCTCACACACAAGCTTTCTTTTAAGACAAATCTGGTTTTGTCTTTGCCTGCTTCCTGCATCCACGCTGGAGGCTGCAGTCAGCTGGCCAGCTGTCCTCCATCCGTGGGTCTGGGCTTTGCTCTGCCCTATTCATGGCCTGGGCTTTGCTCTCCCCCATCCGTGGGTCTGGGCTTTGCTCTCTCCCATCCGTGGGTCTGGGCTTTGCTCTCTCCCATCCGTGGGTCTGGGCTTTGCTCTCCTCCATCCCTGCCCTGGGCTTGCCTGCTCCTTGCAGACCACTGACAGCTCCAGAGGCACTGGAATGGTGGTATTTGCTCACACCCTGCTTGTGCTCAGTCTTTGAAAGCCAGAAGGAAAAAATGTTGGTCTGGGCTGGTTTGCATCTGGAAGCCACACACTGTTCCTCTTAGGCATGCCCAGGGACAGTGTACTGAATGGTGCTGGAATGAGGTGGTTTGGAGGTTTTCCCTTGCAATACAAAACGTGTTAAATTAGGCTCAAAGTTGGAGCCCCTGGTGCTGGACTGCAGCACCCACAGCTCAGATCACTGTATGGGAGACCAGGAGCCACCACAGGTCCATCAGGGACCGTGCCTGTGTTGTGCAGTGACTGCCCAGGAGTGTCCCACCCTCAAAACAGCCTGGAGAGAAAAATAACTGCCTTCAGGGCAAAGGTGTGTTCAGGAGGGGGTGGTGGTTACTGGTGGGAGTGCTGGGCCAGGCTCTGGAAATCAGGGCTCACGGAGCATTCAGCCACGAGCATCCTGTGTGACCTGGGGTGATGATCCCCAGCCAGCTGCCTCTCACACAGAGCACTCCTGTGCTGGGGACAGGCTGTGGACACGGCACCTCAGTTCTGTGCCCAAAAGGGCAGGATGGTAGAAGGGTGCTCTGGAGGTTCTGAAGCTGAAGGTAGTGCAGTGGAGGGCTGTGATGGCAGGTGAGCATGGCTCTGCAGCTGGAGCGGGCGTGCAAACGGGGAGCTGGGCTGTGTGGGCCATGGGTGAGGCCACGGCAATGGCCTGTTCCTTCAGCTGCAGCTCAGGGAAGGCAGAGGAGCACTTCATGTGCACTGCAGCACAGCGTGCACGGGCACGCACCACCCTGGGGTGCTGGGGAGGCTCCTGGTGAGACAAAGGCCCAGATAATCTGAGCTCTGTGAGCTTTCTCCCTAACAAGAGGCTCCTGGCTCGCACAAGCTCAAAGCAAAAGCAGCTCCCTTTAGTTATGGGAGTGAGGACAGGCAGGGAAAGGTGCTCCGTGTGTGTCTGTGCCTTGGGGAGGCTCAGACACTGTTTACAGGATGTGGGTCACGTCACTGCTCTAGAACATTCTGCCCTGGGTACGAGGGTGATCACAGGCTCTGCGTGCCCTGGGAACACACAGGATCCAAAACCTGTTTGTTGTATTTGCCTGATGTAGAGCTGCCTCTACACGTTCACTCCTCACCTTGCATTTTCCACTGCATTCTAGAAAAGAAATTTTTAATTGTCCTGGAATGCTTGGCTGTGTTGGCACCACATGTTAATGTCTGGGCTCTTTGGAGCACTCCTGTACCAGGCTGGGGGCACTCCTGGCACTGCAGTGGGCACACAGGTGTTGGGAGCAGGACCTAATTCTGAATTCTTCCATTAAAGCTTTTAAAGTGATGTGGTGGGAGCTTGTTTTGAAGTGTTTTGTTTTCCTGGTGTGGCAAACTCTCTAAATTTAGAGGCTTTACCAATCCTTTTGGAAAAGCAAAACTAGTTTTCCTGTAGGAACAGCTCAGAACTGTGTGCTGAATTCTGTGTGCCAAGTGAATGTGAGAAGAAATGGTACCAAAATCACTTGAGGGAAGTCTGTACTCATGAAGTACCATCAGCCAGCTTTGGCTCTGCTTTAATTATTTAAGAATTTTTAAGGATAGAATTTTTGCATTTCTCAGGCTTTCTGGGCAGTGAAGACCTTTCTGTGCACTCTTGGGCAGACAGCTGTCATTGGGCCCAGCACTGCAGCAGATTTACACAAAGAAGGTTCCCTTTGACAAAAGCATTGGCTGTTTGTGTCCCTGACCTGACCATTCAAAATGTTTTTAAAAACTATCTGTTCAGAGTGAAAGTTTTGATCTAGAATTCCTATTCTGCTTTTTATTGGAGGAAGAAATTGAAAAACTGGTTATTTTTTATATTTATTTTTAACTTCAAAAGCTGCCAGGCACATGAAGTCAAGAACTGGGTGGGACAGTATGATAGGACCAACCCACGTACTTCAGAGAACTGGATGTAACCCAAAACTCTTCTGCTAAAACAAGTTTATTTTCATGAACTGGCAGTGTTGTTTTTCTGGGCTGGGAGGACAGGCCTGATCCTGGCTCCACTACTCACCAGGCTCTGAAGCCAGTTCTCATTTGTCTGGTGGGACATCCTTTTAGCAAATAGGAAACAAATGCTTTTCAGCTGTCCTTACTAAATATTGAAGTATTTGTTATTTATGATCATTGTGCATCTTTTACTTATCTCAGAAAAGAAAGATCTGTAGTTCCTTTCCCGCTTTTTTCCTCAATTACATGAATGTTGTGTGGATCTGGTTGTTCTTGTAGGCTGTTACTATCATTGTAGCGTCACTGAAGGGTGCAAACAGAAAGTTGTCTCCCAGGATGGATGAAGATAGAACTGTATCAGCCAGGGGAAGGAAAACATCCTTGATAAGCAGGTGAATTTCGGTCCAAGACTTGTGTTTCTTAAAAACAATGAACTTCTGTGAACATTCAGTGTTGTATGATGAGAGTGCATATTAAAGAGGTAAGGGCAGAGGCTGCTGAATTCAGAACAGTGCAGGAAAGGTCCATAAGGAAATGCCAGAGTTGTGGTACCCCCATCCCTGGAGGTACTTGGAAGCCGTCTGGACAAGGCCCTGAGCACCTGGCTCTTGGGAGACTCCTTGAGTCCAGAACTGCACCACATTCTGTGATTCTGTCACCAGACATTATACATTTTTTCCTTTTTTATCTTTGTTGCTCATGCCATTGCTTTCCAGCACTTGCTAGGGATGACAGCATACTTCTCTGTTCAACATCCTGTGGCAAATCCTCATTCCCTCTTTATCTGCATTTCTGTGATGGATGTAGACCATTTCCAGAAGCTTTGTGGAGTGACTGGTCCAGGAACTGAACCATGTGCACGCTTTCTTAAAAACTGGAGAAAAACCATGCATCTTGTCTGTCAGCCTATAAAGTCTCTAAATATTGTGAAAGCTTCCTCATGCCCTCAGCGTGTGGGAACTGGAATCTGCAAGCCAGGCTTGCAGCTCTGGTGGGTTTTGTTTGTTTGCTTTTCTGTTGACATTTCAGGAGCAAATAAATAGGCTGTTCCCAGGTCCTTCAGAAGTGGGAAAGAGCCAAAAGACTGTTCCAAGTGCCTGGGACAGTCGGGACAGTGGATCTGCAGGGTTTACTGGCAGCTAATGTGGTATTTACCCCAAAATGAAGCTGCAGCAGAGGCACGTGCTGGGATGTGATTCAAAAGCAGAGAAACTGCTACGCTTGTATGGCTCCTTTTTGATCTGCTCCTGTGTTTGCAGCATCACTGGTTTTTGCCTGAAGCACGATTGGTCCAAACAGCTGTGCTGAGAACCGGGAAAAGCCGTCATTGCACAGAAAGTAAAAAGAAACTATTCCTCCTGATTTAGGTTTTTGTTCAATCCCCACGTCATGTACAGCACAGAGACTGCCGATGACTGGAGCGATTCACTGGCACCGCCGGAGCTCCTGGCAGCCCCGGGAAGCTGGCCGTGCCTGGCCGAGGGCCGCTGGACCGGGCCGGGCTCGGCGGGACCGGGCCGGGCTGGGCCGGTTCGGGCGGACCGGGGCTGCCTCGGCAGGACCGGACCGGGCCGGGCTGGGCTGGTTTGGCAGGACCGGGGCTGGCTCGGCAGGACCGGGCTCGCCCGCTGAGCTGCGCTGGCGGTGCCGCCTCGCCTGCAGCGGGGCAGGTCCGGACCCTTCCCTGTGCCGGGAATTCCAAACCTGTTCTCGAGGTGACTCCTCTGGCTTAGCGCTCTTGCCTAAGCCGTATCTGTGTCCCGGGGCTGCCTCTCCCCAGGGCTGTGCTGAGCTGCGGCTCCGCGGACGGGGTGCGGAGCAGGGCCTGGGGCACTCCGGGGATGGGCAGCTCCTCTGGACCCCGGCCACTCTGCTGGGCACCGGGCGCTCCGGGGATGGGCATTTTCAGGGCGGGGGCACTCTGGCGATGGGCAGCTCCTCTGGACACCGGGTAATCTGCTGGGCACTCTGGCGATGGGCAGCTCCTCTGGACACCGGCCACTCTACCAGGTGCTCCGCTGGGCAGGGCGGCTCGCGGGTGGTTTCCTGGGGAGCGAGTGGCCTGGCCGAGCAGGGACAGCACAGGTAGCTGGGGCAGGTGTCACGGTGCTCCGGGCGGGTCACGGAGGAAGGCAGGGCTGGTGGGGTCTCTTGAGGCCGTGGTTATGGGCAGTGTTGTCTCTCCATCTCCCTGTCCCTCTCTGCAAACAGAAAGCAGCTTTGCAGCTGTGGATTCTTTGTTGGAGGAGTCTCTGTCTCATCTGCTGCTCGAGGTGGTGGGCGTGGATGTATCCTGAAAGCCTGTGCAGGGTCGGTCGTGTCCTGGGAATGGAGAGTCCCCTCTGTGCCACACACCAGAAATGCACAGGAGCTGCTCAGTTGTGAATAGTTTGTGACTTTTAGGTTCACCTCTTCAGTGGGATCCAGAAATGGGAACAAGGGCTGGGGCAGAAGAGCATGGACAGGGCTCTTATCCAGAATCACAGCCATTTCCCTGGGATGTCACACAAATACTGAAGTATTAATGTATATCCTGGATAAGAGACGGTTGTTTAAAAAAAGTTTAAAAAAAACACCAAACAAATAAAACCCAACCAAGAAAAAACCCCAAGCAAATCCCCAAACTCCCAAATCCTCAGACAGTTAAAAGTGAATGTTCTGTAGGCTCATACTTGGCAGGAACATTGTTAGTGTTTTTTCTTCCAAACACAAGAAAAAGCCAATGGTGAATCTCAGCTTTAGTGAAAAGCTGGCTCTGCTGAGGAGTCTGGAAATGCTTGGGTCATGTTGCTGTGTTCCTTAGAGCTCCTCAGAGCTTTTGTTGAGAATTGGAGGATATGTTAGACAGCACTTTAACTGTGTTTGCAAGAAATGTGCACATGCTGAGCTCCCGTGCGTCACACTGTCCTAGAGGGAGATACTTCCAGCTGCTCAGCTTTTTCAGAAGGTTCAGTAGTAGTTTCATTATTTGAAAAATGTGAAGTGTTTTCCTGAGATCTTGGCAGAACTGAAATTCTTACTTTGTCTTCACAGCACTTCTTCTAAAACCTCTTAATTAAATCCATGAACCTGAAAGCTCTATGAAAATGGAAGGTCTCATTAAATGGGCATATAAAAAAGTCAGGAAACTTACAAAGTTGTTTGTTAAAGTAGAAATTTCCAGTGTTTCTGAAATGTGACATTCACAAAGACAGTTTATTAGACTGTTCCATGTTCTGTTCTGTTTTTCATGCTTTTTCTTGCTTAAAATGGGGATCTTTCCTTTGGTGTATATTTTAAGGTAAAGAATAGGAGGTGTATGGTGTTAGTGCTTGTAGAGGAGAGGTGCTCACAGCCCTCCTAGGCTGTTTGCCTGATGTTCCAGGGCAGTGTATCCCTTTCTGTTGGGTAAGCAGTGTATCCCTTTCTGTTGTGTGCCCAACCTGTGGCATCTGTGGGATTACACATGTGCTTCTTCTGCAGAGCATAAGCAAATCATCACGTGAAAATACTATAGGTGGATTTGCCAAACCCCATCTGGAATTGGGGGATTTAGTTCATTTGGCTTTTCTATGTGTCTCTAAGCACTAGCTGTGGCTTGTCATGGGAGACAAATGGGTGCTTTTCCCAAGTAATTCAGTAACCCTGAATTCCATTCTTTAATGCATTTTGGAAATAGATCTCCGGGAAGAGAGAGCAGAAGCTGCATTGTTCACAAGGCACTCAGTTCTGTGTCTCAGGGAAGATGCTGGTTTGAGTACTGTGTTTGCAGTGTTGAGACCTTTGGATCAAAGCCCTGCTCACAGCTCAGCCTACTCTGGAGTTCATGGCCTTTTGGTGGAACCCTGGCCCTTCCTGGGAAGCTGCTGGCCTGCTTGGCTGGCTCCACAGGCGGGGTGGATGTCTGCTCCACTGGGGTGCTGACTTTGCCCCACTGCTTGTGAGTCTGTCACGTTTCCCCTCTGACCCCTGGACCAAGGGATCCACAGGCAAATTGGCCTCTATAATGAAGTGAGCTTATGGTAAGTCATAAACAGCTGGAAAGGCTGCTCACCTTGTAGCTTAACATGACTGATGGAGCTAATGAAGCAGTCTGGACTAACTACTGCAGACCTCAGTTCAGAAAACCCTGAGTTGCAGGGTTGTTTTGGTTCTGGTTCCTGCTGTGGTCAGGAGGGCCGGGGTGTGCTGTAGTGGCCTGAGATGTGCAGAAACAACCCTGACCCCAGCACTGCTCTCTCCCTCAGCACCCAGCCTTTGTCCATCAGTGCCTTTTGCCACAGTCCTGTGCTCCAGCTGGATTTATCTCCAGAGTTTGGAAATGCAGTTAGTTGGTTGTGTGATGGGATTTTTTGTTTCTTTGTTTGTTTGCTGCTTTTGGGGTTTTTTTTGGGGGGTGGTGGTGTTTTTTATTGTTTTGTTTTGGTTTGTGGGTTTTTTTATATTTTGAAAGGGACTGACTTCCAACAATGAACTTGAAGAAAATGTGATGTGAACAGGTGGCAATGAATACTGCCCCAGTGAACTGTGCTTTAAGTGAGTTATTAGAAAGCTGGTGAATCTCTTTGGTCCTTTTAATCCTCTGGGTTTGGAAGGGTAACCCAGGCTACATGGCAGTGAGTTTTCTTGGAGCAGTGTTCTCCCTTCTGTCTGTCTTGTACCGTTCTCCTCCTTTTATCATTGCCTGTGCCTCGGAGATGGATAAAATGGAAGATCTTGTGTCCAAAGCCATGTTGCATAAATATTTCCGTAGTTTACTGCAAGGCGTACTGGCTGTTTAGGGATCTCAAACAGGAGCAACAACTGAACTGAGCTCAGGTAGTATTTGTGGTTAATTAATGTTATGGTGCCTGGAGGGCCCTAAATAAAACTGACAGTATAAATGCATTGCAAATGACAGTGTGTGCTGAGAAGACAAGGTCTCAGTATGGGAAAACAAACTGCTTGTAAAACCTCCCTAAAATTCAGTGCCTGATACAGAACCTGGAGTACAGCGAGTGTCTTACCTTGTGGGAAAAATCCAAGGCAAGTGCCAAAGGACGTGGCATTAAAGAGGTGATTTAAATGTCGGGGCACCTGATGGGGTGTCTGCAGTGTGAGCAGGGTGTGGGTGCTGCTGCCAGCGTGTGGGCTGGATTTACGGAGCCTGCTCTACAGCCTGCTCGTAACATGCTGGGCTGTGCTTAAACATTGTAGGTAGGAACAGAGGTGAGGTTACTTCAGGGAATGCTGCACCATCAGCAAAGTCGCCATGCTCTGCATGTTGTTTGGCACATTAATTGATTTTTATTAATTAGTTCCCCCGTTGGTTCCTGTGCTGTGGGGTGTGTGTCACCTGCCTTAACTCAGGCAGGAGAGGCAGCTCGGGGCTGAGCACGGTGTGAAGAGGAGGTCAGCACACAGCTGGGGCTGCTGTGGCAGTGAAAGAGTTCTGGAAAAGCAGTACCCAGTGTAACCCACAATTTGTTTGGGATGTTTCAAAATAGGAATTTTGGCTGTAGTACTGTTACTGCTGGCTGGTTGTTGGGGGTTTCCACTGTACTTCACCATGCCACACATTTGGGTTTAGTGTTGGATCAAGCCTGCTTGAATAACTCTGTCCACAACATGTTTGTGGAAAGGGGATTTTGTGCTTGGCTTTTTGAATTTCTCGTCCATAGAGTTGGGTTGTCTGAGCCCTTAGCAGTCACAGTGTGATCACAGCAGCTGCAGAAAGTTCCTCGTGGCACTCTGCTGGTGGCTGTGATGGGGGTTTTGGCCCAGCTGATAAAATTGAGGGGCACAGTCCTCTGAAGTGTCCTCTCTCCAGACTGCCTGACATTTGCTCCTCTGATAAATTGCAGAGCACAGACCAAGGCAGGGAGCAAAACTGGGCTGCTTTCATTGAGCAGCGCTTCAGACTTTCACTGGAATTTATCACTGCATCTTGTTTACTTCTTTGAGTGTTCTTTGCTAATACAGCAGCATCCCATTGGGCCTTAAAAAAAAGAGGCAATGTGCTATTTCTGTTCTTCCTCATTTTGTTTAATTGAATACTTTTTGAAATGTGTCTGCCATCCTTGCTTGGCAAGGCCCCCTGAAATCTCTAGCCACAAGAAGCTCTGCTTACCATCCATGAACTGGATTTTCTTTTAGTTTTCATTCTCAAGTTGCTGTTCTGTTTTTAAACTCGGCACAGACGTTCCCCGCAGTTAGGTTTGTGAGAGCAGCCGTTCTTGGGTGAAGCTGCTGGAGCCTCTGTGAGTGGCTGGTGCCTGTGAGCAGAGGGTGAGCCCAGAGCTCTGCTGCTCCTTTGGTGATGATGGCCACGCTCTGTCATGGAGCACAGGAGATAACAGGGAAATGAAAACGTGCCAGTTCCTGGATTTCTACCACGTAACTGCTGAGTTTGCTGGTTCAGCAATGTTTAGGACTAGCATGTCGGGAATAGACTCCTTTCAATTTGTCAAGCAGAGTGTGTTATTTTCAAGATAAGCCAACTTTAATACTCTGCTGGTTTTTAAAGCTGACAAATAGCTAAAGGTAAAAACCCCAAGCACAATTGCTGTATTCTTCCTTTGGAATGGTTTTTATTATTGGTACGAATGATTATTTTATTACGGGTATGTTGCAGCAATGTGTATCTCTTGTACTGATGTCAGTCCTTCCTACCTGTCAGGGAAATGAACCGTCACATCTTCACATTTAGTGAGCAGGAAGGTTAAAGTGCACTTCTCAATTCACGGATTTTCATCATCTTTTGAACCTGGCCTGCAGTGTTTTGAAGCTGCTGAATGTCACAGTTGCTGAGATGCTGTATCCCAAGGTTGGGATGGGGTGGGTGATGTTGGCCTTCCTGGTTTCTGGTGGGATTCCCAGCAGTGGTGGAAGGAGCCCTGCCCGTGCTGGTGCTGTACCAGGGGCTGTGTTTGAGGGCTCTGGGCTCAGCTTAGGGCATCTCCAGACATGGGGCCAGGTGCTCACCTGGCTGATTCCTCAGAGCATCTTAACTTGGCTCTTAGAGTGTTAGACATGAACCTGTAATGACAATCTTCATGAAAATGATGTGAAATTATTTATCCAAGGTTTGACCTTGACATGGTGGCTTCTGTTTCTTGCATAAATTAGTGGGTTTTCATGAAATAGCACACAAAAACTGTGATTGTGTGCAAGGGAAGACAGGAATGGAAAGATGACAGGACTAGTATCTGTAGTATCTGTTCTTACTGGTTTATCAGTTTGGGGTTTTTTTTAAACTTGGCTGATTAACATGGTGCTGTTACATCCAATATTTTTTTTTTCTTTTTGATGGGAGATTTCATAAGGTTTATCCATGTAAATAACTTCAGTGACCCCTCAAGCCTCTTGGTGCAAAGAAAACAGAGGATTTTGCACAGGTACAAGCAGTGAAGCCAGAATAGCTGTATGCAGAGTGAAACAGCTGAGGATTGGGTTGGAGAGTAAGGTGTGCATTATTCAGGAAGGAAGTAGGAAGCATTAGAGTGTGTGAATTCTCTCACTCTTCTGTGTAAGGATAACCCACAAAGGTGATGTTTTCCTATATCTGCAAATATTTATTACATTAGATAGATTGATGTTTTAAACAAAGTAAAGCTCTTGATGAAATTTAGTGTAAGTTTCCATATGGAAACTATGTCAAATATAATCAAAGCAGACAGGCAAAGTATTAATAACTGTGCTTAGCAAATCTTTTAAGGTTTTGATGAGACCTTTTTGTGTTAGGCATTAATATGCCTTACTCCAGATACTGCCTGAAATGGCTTTTTCTTCTCAAATTGTAGTAATTACTGGAAAAGTGCTTGTGTGAAAATGATGTTGCTGCATCACTGGCTGTAGAGGACTGGCCATGTGTGTTTCAAACTCTGCCATTCCATTCCCACGCTCCTTGGGAGCCTCTCTCATGATATTCTGTGTTACAGTGCAAATAATGTGGATTTCCAGCTGATCCTCAAGCACGAATGCTGTGACTGTAGTTAATAGCTGTCTGAAAATGTTACTGGATTTTAATTTTTTTTTCCTGAACCATCTCCTTAGACAGCTTTCTGAAAATTGATAAACCAAGTTTTACGCTCTAGTGCAATATTTTTATTGTATCTTGTTTGCCTTCATCAAGAATTGTGCATGGATGTGTATAGACTGAGGGCACTGTATCTTCAGGTTTAGGTTATATTTGTGCCTCTTAGGTAAAACAGAGGTGGAAAGACTAACCAGAAGTCTGGGTTTTGAGTGACAGAGTGTGGTGTTTACTAACTCTTACAGTGGAGCTTTTTTTCCCATGGACTTTTGTAATGTAATTCAAATGTTTTCAGTGCAGGGAGATACTTAGCAGGATAAAAATTGCCATTTTGGGGTTTTTTTCATCTTCTGCAAAGGTACTTTTGTGCCAAAGGGCTGAAACGCTGATAAATCCTTCTCTTTGGAAAGTGCTTTCAGCAGTGCTGTCCGTGGGACATGCTCCATCTTCAGAGATGAATTCTGCAGTGAAATTATTCAAAGCCAAAGCTCCAGGTAAAGACTTTGTGGCCAGGTACAGGGGTGTATGTTTGAGGGGTGCTTTTGCCGTAGAGTTTTGAGTTTGTCTTCATCCAGTCAATTTGGGCATGACTCAGTTCCTGCCTTTTTTTCTCTTCCGACCTTCCTCTGGCTTCTCCTTCTCTGTGTAGCTTTGCAAATGCAGATTAGGGCTGTGCTCTGCAGGTAGATCCTTTTATTTTCCCTTGGCATCACATGTGGTCCAAGCACAGCAACCAAGGTGGCACAAACAGAATGGGTCCAGCTGTCTGGGCCTCTTCCCAGGCTTCATCCTTAAGATGCAGATTTCCGTGGCAGTGAAGGAGGAGATGGGATCAGAGCTTTTATTTTTTATTAGGCTCTGGGGAGGGCGTTGGACAGGTAACTGTTGTTCCTTTCAAGCACGTAGCCCTGGGAAAGCTCCCCCTGAGAGAAGCTTTCTCCGTGCTGCTAAAGAGAAGAGCAGATTTAACTTGTCCCACGAGCTGTTCCCAGTGTTCCCAATGTGCCTGTCTCTCAGATGCCTGGCCAGCATGTTTTATTCATGTGTTTTGGGGTTGAGCTCGATTTCAGGTGTGCCAGCAGACAGGCTTTGCAAAGCTCTTCAGTGTTGCTCCCCTTGATTTGCAGCAAAGCCTGTGCGTTGCTTTATGCTGTCATCTTCGTTCTTATCTCACCTAATTAACTCCCAGGCATGGCAGGGGCCCTTGGCAGTAATGATGCTCCCAGCTCTCCTGGCATCTGCTTTCTCTCAACAATCTCTTCTGCTGAGAATAGAAATATTTAATTTAAAAGTTCTACAGCCAGTGTATGGGAATGTAGGTGAAATTTATCAGAGGCCAGCTGTGATGCTGTGGTTCCTTTTGAACTCTGGAAGCTATTGCAGAATGTTTGTGTGTACTGACAGGAATGAGAAATGGGGCGGGGAGGAGAAAGAGAGAGAGACTGCCTGTTTTAAATTATTCAAGAATGAGAACCTCACAGAAACAGAGCTGCTGGATTTTTAGACTATACAGAAAACTGTTAGGTGGTATCACATGTGATATTAATTTGAAGATTTCCATTAAGTCTGGATTTAATGACAGGGTCTGGCTGCTGAGTTTAGGACAACCTTGGCTCTCTGCTTGTTGGGCTTGGTGGCACTGTTCCCGTGGGCATTGTGGGAACCATTGGGAAACCAAGGAAAGAAATGACACTTGCAGCTGTGCCCTGTGAGGTGTTACCTGTCCTGTGCCTGGGGACAGATCTCAGGGAGCAGACCAGCAGTGTGACCCTGCTGTACAGTGCCAGACTGATTTGCACCCTTGTGTTCAGTGTTTCATGGAGTACAGGATGGGTTGGGATGGACGTGACCCCAAATCCCACCCAGTGCCCCCCCCTGCCATGGCAGGGACACCTCCCACTGTCCCAGGCTGCTCCAAGCCCAATGTCCAGCCTGGTCTTGGGCACTGCCAGGGATCCAGGGGCAGCCACAGCTGCTCTGGGCACCCTGTGCCAGGGCCTGCCCACCCTGCCAGGGAACAATTTCTTCTAAATATCCAACCTAAATCTGCACTCTGGCAGTGGGAAGCCATTCCCACTGTCCTGTCCTTGTCCCTCTCAGCTCTCTTGGAGCCTGTTTGGCAACACTGACTTTTTAAGCTTCTACTTTTTTTCCTGTCCATGGAGTATCTCATGTATCTGGACTTCTCAGCAATTCATAATGAGATTGATTATTATTTTGCCTCTTTTTCCTTTGGATGAACAAATGTACAGTAAGCTTTTTATTAATTATTAATTGAATTAATTGTCACTCTTGTTAGTGATGTACATCCTTAAAACTGGACTGATTAAAAGTCTTTGGAAATCAATGAGTTTATGAAAATCAGGTCCAGTAAATTGAGATAATATTCTTTCTTCTCTAAAATTCAGGGCTTGGATGGAGAGTGTCTCTGTGACTGGCTGTGTGAGTACCTGTAGAGGGATATGACCTGGCATATTGAGCACTCAGCTGCTGAGAGCCACGGATTTAGGAGGGTGCTTTGACTTTGTATTCATTTGCTTTGTATACTAAGGATGTTCTTGGGAAATTTGGTCGTTTCTTATTTCAAAAGCACCGTGTTGCCTGGCCTTTTAATATCTCTTACTGATGGTTGAAATATCAAGCTTTCTGCAAGGCTGTGCAGAGAATGTATTAATCTGGGATGATTTTTTTTTTGTAAGTCTTCTATGCTGGGATTTTTTTTTTTTTCATTTTTTGTCTGGCATCGTCTTTTGTACATGTCCTCATTTTTACACTGTACCATCCTTTCTCTTAGCATTTTTCCTGCTGTTCACATATCAGTAGAGCAATAGAACTGTAATTTTCAATCCCTTGTACTAAAATAGGACAAATCTTTCAGAAACACACCAGTGACATTTTCTTCTTGGACTGTGAAGGGTTCAAAGCAGGCTCAGCTTTGCATCGTGAGGAGCACCGTGGCTCGTTGGATTTGCTGGGAGCCTGTTGGCACTGTCAGGAGGGCTGCGTGCCTGCAGCGTTCTTGGCTTTGAAGAAATACTGTGTTTGACAGTAAGACAGAAAATGGAATGAGTTCTCAATAGTTGTCCCGTCCATCAGGATTAATTGTTCATAAGCAAGATCATGTGTGAATGACGTGGTACTGAAATGATGCTTTATGGAATACTTTGGGACATGAGGCAGTGGTGTCAGTGGCTGTTAGCTGTAAAAGGAGGGAGTCTCCTCCCTTCCCTGCCAGGCAGGCAGGCTGATGTTCTGGGTGATGGTCACCAGCCCTGACTGGCAGCCGTGTTGGCCGTGGGGTGAGCCTGGAGGGGAGCAGCCACGGTCCCCCCTGCAACAGGAGTTCTCTGGGAGCTCCTGCAGTCACGGTGATGTGATGTGGTCTCCGGGGACTGCGTGGTGCCATCTCTGTGGTAACCACAGCTCCGCCCCTCATGGAAAAGGCATTTTTAGAAAGTAAAGTATTTTTAGCTTCCCAACTGAGCTGCAGCGGCTGGGAAGGTGGAGGGGCCAAACCAGCATTGGCAAAATCTTTTCAGGATTCGCCTCCTCTCGATTTGAGCACGCTGGATCCCAGCCTTGCCAGTGCCCTGGTGTCTGGGGTCCCAGCAGCACTGCAGTGGCTCTGCCTGTGGCCAGCTGTGCAGGACATCAGGCTTTGTGCTGGCTCCAGCTGTGGTAGAGCTCAGGTTTGTGTACAGCAGGATCAGGAACTGTTTGGACACGAGCTGCCTGCTGGGTGTTGACAGGAAGGCTGGTTCTCTGCTGTTAATAAGGCTGAGGAAAAGACTTTTTAACCTTAAGCTGAGACTGTCAATAAACTCCAGATCTGTCTCTGTTACATTTGTGTCTTCCTCTTGCTCTTGTGCAAAAGATGAGTGAGGGAGATGCTGCTACATGCACCAGGGAACAAATGAATCATCCCCGCGGGGCGCACAGCAGTGCCCAGTACCAAAGGCTGGGACAGAACTGAGGGCAGGGCGTGAGGGAACGGAGGTGTCTGGGCTCATCTGCCAGCAGCTGGAATTTGGCTGGGCAGGCACACAGAGCTGTGCTGGCCACAGCGAGGTGTCTGTGCAGTCCCTGCTGTGCCTGCCAGGGCAGTGCTGTGTCCCACCGTGTCCAGGCTGGGCTGGTGGGCAGCTCTCCCTGGAATCCTGGTCAGCAGCACTGGGGCTCCACTCAGCCTGCACGTGGTCATCTGCTGAGTGCCTGGACAAACCAGTTCAAAAGTTTAGACTGTTTTCACAGTTAGGAAGCCCAGGCAGATATTTTCCTGTTTTCCCTGTAGAATTCCTTTAGATACATATCTATGTTGATTAATGCACTGTTGAGGACTACTTCTTTTCTGATTTGGTTTCAAATACTGTCACAGAAATGGGACTCGCTCTAGAGGAAGACGCTGGGCAAACTGTGGGGGGAGAGTGGAATTTAGGGCGGGTCTTCTCAGCTCATGACCCCCAGTCTGTCTCTCTTCCCCACCCCCCTGTTGAAAAGCTGTATTTGTGGCTTTTGGTGGCCCATGGGCCTGGACACTCTCTGCAGGTGAGGCAGAGCTGGAGCCCCAAGGCAGATGTCCAGTGGTGGGAATGCACTGAAGTGACTCAGGGGCTCCTTGGCTGCTCCTCTGCCCCCTCATGTCCCACATGTGCAGAGTGGGGTGGGCTGGGGGACCTGACCACGAATCACCCCAACAAGGGAAGGGACAGTGACCAGCTGTGGGGCCAGGCAGGTTGGGATGAGCTGCCTGGTGCCAGCTGAGGGACTGGGACTTGGGACTTGGAGAAAATTTAAGCATTTCACGAGATCTGAAGTAAGTGGGGGGAAGTGTTTGGGGGTTAATGCTCTCTAAGGGAAAACAGAAGCTCTGTCTGGGGATGTTTCGTGGCTTGTATTTCCCTGTTTTCCTGGATGGAGTCAGCTGCAATTCACTCACTGCTCTCCTGCTGGTCTGCAGCCTGACAAGGCTGTTTGCTTGGGAACAGCAAACCTGACGTTCAGCATCTGCTCCTGCTTTGCCTTGGGCACTGTTGAGGTCTGTGCTAAAACCTTTGTGTCTCAAATAATGTATCTTGGATAATACAGGGTGAAGTGCAGGTTCAAATGCTTCAAAAGCTCCAAAATGGACTTGGAGACCAAGTCCTCAATATTTTTCTTGATATTTAAAAATTATTTTAATTGGTATATTTGCTGTATTTCCTGTGGTGGAAATGTCTGATTAATGCATTAAGTCACACTTACAAGATAAGACACTTAAGTTAAAAAGTCATGTCTCTGCCCTTTTATACCATTTGGTAGCAGTGGTTTCAGAAAGAATCTGTTGATTCTGAACAGCTGTGTTCAGACTACCTCGAGTTTGATCTTGGGGGCTAAATACCTGTCTTTAAGGCTGGAGTGCATCACTCCTGGTGGTTTCCTTCAGAGAAGATTCAGCAGGCTCACTCCTATCAACAGTAAGGGGAAGAAATCAGGATTTTGTTCTTGTTTTGTCAACAAGAAATTGATAGGAAGGAATGTTTTGGGACGTGAGAGCCTTCTGAAAGGGAAGTAAAACCATAATGAGATGTTTGCATAGGTACAGAAGATACAAAGGCATTGTGCTGTTAAGTGTTTGCGAATGTATTTACAGTAGATGCAAGATTTGGTTAGTGTGGGAACAATGATGCTTTTCTTTCTCGCTGTTCTTTTCTGTTAATAGTTGGTGTGTTCAACAGCCCCACTGAAGAGCACTGAATAGCAGGCACTTGCCTTCAACAATACACTTCTGTTCTTGGAAGCCCAGGGCTGCTTCCAGGATCTCCTCTGATGGAATTAGAAGGTATTTCCTGAGTAACCTTGACTCTGGGTTTTCAGGCTACTGAGTGAAGTGGTTTGTCTCTAGTTTTGTGGTTGTGTTGGAACTGTGAATGAGGAATTTTTAAAAAAAGTAATCCATAGTTATCAAAGTTTTCTAGGAAACTCTTTAAAAATACTAGTAAATACTAGTAAATATGGAATAATGCTCTTAGACCCTTCTTGCTCATACTTTAACCATATAGTAATCCAACCTGAAATGGCAGATAATTGGAAGTAAAATGTATTTAATTAACTTTTGACCCTATCAACTTGCTTGGCTTTTGAAAGTCAGTGAAATCTTCACGTTGCTATTGGCAGTGCTGGGTTTAGTACACACCTGTTTCCTCTGTTATTCCCTGTAAACTGCACAGTCTCTCTGTCCCCACCGTAATTAACTCCCAGCAGCACCATGGCTTGTCTTGCTGTTACAGCCACAAGTGTCATTCAAGTCTGCCAGTGCCAGAGTTTGCACCTCAAGGACTTTAATTCCTCACAGCAGATAGAGAGATGGATGTCCAGGTGTACAGCCACCCCATGGATATAGGCACTGTTCCTTTGGGGTCAGTGAATTTGCTGGAATCCAGCCTGGTTAGATCCCGTGGCTGCCCTGAGCACTGTTTCTACCACTCTGAAGTGAAGTACTCGTGGTTAATTCTGTGTGTGTGCTATGGCTCTGTCTGGGATTTGAGAATCTGCCCAAATACACTCCTGTCATTGGGTTGTAAATATAATTACAGCTTAAAAGTCACAGCTGAAGTGGAGAACCAAGTTGAGCAAGTATAATCTGGGTCACTTCATCGACAGCCCATCTGTGTGGGATGGTGCCAGGGAGAAGCCCAGTCTGAAGGATGCTCAGGGAACCCCAACTGGGATTTGGCTGTGAAGCTGTTGTTTTCATCCTGGATGATTTCTGACTGTAAAGCTGCACAGAAGGGTGTTATAAACATGCTGCTCAGAGCTGTGCTGTCCCACTGAAAACGGGAACCCTTCAAAGCCTGCCCTGGCTGGAGCACAGCCTGGCTGTGGGATAGGGCCAGCAGCTCCCAGAACAAACCCAGGCCAGCCGTGCTGGGGGGTACAGGCTGGCCCCCACAGGCTCTGTAAGGGACAGGCTGCAAATAACCACGTTACTGCTCCCTGGGGAAATGCCTTGCTCCACCACCCTGTCCTCCTTCCTCTGGGTCTGAAGAGGTTCTTGTCACATGCCCTGATTTCTGCCTGGGGGCTGTGGCTGTTGGCTCTGGAGCAGCACATGGCAGCTTCAGGCATCAGTCAGATGAGGAGACCCAAACCCAGGGAAGGCTGCAGCCCCCAGAGCCCTGCTGAGCCCTCAGGAGTGGTCACAGCATCATTTACTGTGCTTTGCACTCTAATCTGTATGAACTGTGAAATCATCACCATGGCTAATATCCTCTTGTTAATTAAAAAATGGAAATTGGAGAATGGGAGGAAAATTCTGGAGTTTTAACGTGGTTCAGACATTTGGTGTGCCTTTAAGGATCTCTGACAGGCCAGTTACAGTTGAAAACAAGAGTAGGTCTATTTTGCACGTATTAAGCTGTGCCCTGTCACTTTGAACTATCTGTTCTCAGAATATAATAAGTGGCAAAGCAGGTGAGCAGACACTGAGCTCCAGTGTCAGCACCTTCTTGGTGTACTTGCCACACGAGGACTCCTGTGCTGGCAGCTCGGGTGGAAAACTGAGCTCCTGAGCCCCAGAAAAAGAAGTATAAAAAACCGGTTGTTTTGCTGTGGAATTGAGAGAAAGTTTGAAGCTTCTGTTTTGATGTGACTCTGGTGACTTCTGAAGCTGGACAATGTAGGGGATGGGTGTAGCTAATCCCAGTGTATCAAACGTTTTTAGTTTCAAGTGGAAATATAAACCAGGTATACGACAGCCTGTATATACCAGATACTAAGAGTGTATTAATAAATAATTCCAGTTATTTTTATTAACCTGTAGCTGCAGTTGAGTAAATTTTGTGTTACTATGGAAAATATCTGTGTGAAAACTTAAGAGGGAAACAAAATCCAGTTGGGCATGTAAGAAGGCTATAAGCACAGGGCAGGAAGAGAATTTTCACTTGTTCAGTTGTTTTCTTAGAATACTGAGTGAAGTGCTCTCTCTCACTTGTACTTCGCTTTATGAATAAAGAAAGTATTCCAGCAGTCAAGTACAGGTCTTAACTTTTTTGCGGGAGGAAATTCCATTTCTCGTGTGGATCTGTAGTTTAAGTCAGCATTCAGGCCACCTCTTAAAGCTCCTCCTTGTGCCTCTGTGTGTCAGAGGGGTTTGGGAGGACCCTGGGTGTGCCTGGGCGCTGCTCCTCGTGGTGGGACACTGGTGACCCGAGGTGGGACTACTGGGATGGGTGTGTTGGCAAATGTCAGCTGTGCTCTTCCAGGAGGGCTGGGATTGGAGAGAGACCAAATTTTTAGTGCTGAGCTGCTCTGAGAAATGAAATGAAATCCGTTTCAAGCATGGAAACAGTTGCTATTGTTTAAACAAAATTAATGTGATGGTGAGTTATTTGCTGTAGGTTTTGACAGCTTCCATAACTCTTTTTCCTGTGGAATGGGCTGTAGATTGTGTTGGTGCCACGAGGTGGGGAACAGTTTGTCAATGTAGAAAAGTGTGGCACAGAGAAAAAATGGCAATATAGAGAGTCTGACGCACAGGGCTGCTCGAGGGTGGTGGTTCCTGAGCTGCAAACTCCGTTCTCCATCCTCATGCTGCCTGTCGGCTCTCTCTGCTGGCAGGCTGCAGCTCCAGTGAAATCTTCTTCTCCAGTGAAACCTTCTTCTTCTCCAGTGAAATCTGCAGCTCCAGCCTGAGGGCTGTGGGGCCCTTTCCAGCCCAAGGGAATGGCAATTGTTGATAATCCTAATTCTCAATCCTGACTTTAAGGACAGTTTTACCCTTGCTTTTTAAATACAAGTAACATATTTCAGCATAAATACATGATTCCAGAGCTCTCCTAGAGAAGCATGTGAAAACATGTCCAGCTGTCCTTGTGAGTGTGTCCCCAGATCTGCAGTGTTGTCCTGAAATGCATCCTTGTGCCGTGGTAGCCAGTGAGGAGTCCATTGCAGTTTCATATCTTTCAGGTGATCAGAGGAAACTCCAGGTGGCTTTTCCCAGTATAACCCACAATTTGTTTGGAATGTTTCAAAATATGAAAAAGGTTTCATGGAGAAAAAGTCAATAAAGTTGTCCTTACTTTTTCTCAGAGTTTAATTGAAGGCTGAAGCCCATTTTCCTAAACAGGAAAAGAGCCATTCCAGCACCATGAGGAATGTTGATACTAGGTGAAGTGCACTTCCTTGTGACAGAGAAAAATAGAGGTGTTACCTCACTGCAAACAGGATATCTCTGAATAGTTAGGTTTAAATATACAATATTTTCCATAGTGGCTCTGAATTTGTGGAGCCACGGACACAGGATGGATTTTGGCTGCAGTACTGTTACTGCTGGCTGGTTATTGGGGGTTTCCACTGTACTTCACCATCCACGCATTTGGGTTTAGTGTTGGATCAAGCCTGTTTGAATAACTATGTCCACAGCATGTTTGTGGAAAGGGGATTTTGTGCTCGGCTTTTTGAATTTCTCGTCCATAGAGTTGGGTTGTCTGAGCCCTTAGCAGTCGCAGTGTGATCACAGCAGCTGCAGAAAGTTCCAGGGGAGTGCAAACTGCCCACCAGTGTGGAGTCACCTCCCTTCCCAGGGCCCATCCTTGTGGCAGACTCACCCTGACTTCTAATTATAGGGGGGGTTGGAGATGGAAAGTAAGTTTTTCAGCTGAGGATGTCTTCCCTCTGCTCCTGCCAAAGTCTGTCCTGTCAGCAGCAGTGGATGGTGAATGTTGTGAAACAAAAGGGAGTGCTTTTCTCTAAAACACTTTTCCTGCTGATAAGCAGGTTCCAGGGTACATGCTCTTGCAGTGCTTGACTTGGATTTTAATTTTCAAGCATGTGCTTTATTCAAGTCCAGTGTGCCACACTGTGTATGTACAGTAGGTTGGGAAGAGTTCAGTAGTTCTGGGGAAATGTATGCATCAATTCTCTTGCTGCAGTCTTGTCTCTCATCTGAGTGAGACATGGTTACAGTGAGGAAAGACATTCCAGAGATGTATTTCTGAATTGGAAGTCTCTATTCCTGGCCGTGTCGTGTGAATAATTTTGTAGATGGGTGTAGAAGAGCAAAGTGCTATTTAATGAGATGGAGGGAAAACACTTCTAGGTGTTTTGCGTGTATATTTTTTTGTTGTTGTTCCTTTACCTGTGGGTTTGTATATTGCTAAGTCTTGTCATTTTTGTTCTGCTCTTTTTTTCTGTGAAGCTTTCTGCCTGTAGCAACTTCTCCATGAGCATAAGAATCTCTCCAGGAGTCCCACAGGAGTGGTTCTATGAACCCCAGTGCAGACAATGTTTTTCTGGCTCCTCAAGTTCAGGCTCAGTCGTGACCTTGCTGATCCTCTGCCCAGACGATGGTCAGTCCTGCTGCCTGACTTGGTGGGGTTGTTGCTTTGCACCTGGGTGCTGTCAAAGGCTTTCCCCACCTTCTGTGTCCATGTGTCTGGGCTGTGCTCAAACACAGATCCTGTCTGGCCTGCCAGATTCACAGGTCCTTTGCTCCTTGTCAAGTCTCTTCATTTAGTTCGTGTTCCAGTACTTTGAGGGAGGAAAAGCTGCCTAACTTCATGTAAAACCCGGTGGCTTGCTCAGCCTTGCCAAGACATTTTGTGTCAATAGTGGGAAACTGACTTCTGGTTTGCTTGGTTTGTTTATTTGTTTTTGGCCAAAGCTTCCTGTCTTGATTGCTCTCACACTGGATTTGCCAGGAGATGTTTTTGCTCTATTGCAGGACAAAGCCTTGTGGAAATCTACAAAACTTTCAGGGGGACACTGTAAAAGTTCGAGAGGAGTTGAACAGCCGTGTGCTCGAACAACAGCCTCCTGTGCTGGCTTCTAGCCTGCTGAGCTCCCTGTACTCTTACATTCTTCACAGTTAATATAATTTTAACATATATTTGCATATATAAAAAATACAAGTATGTGTTTCTAGTTAGAGAATTACTTGAGGCATATGCTGCAGTGCCTGTGCTGGGTACAGTGCCTGGCTCACTGGGTACCACTGTGGGGCTGGCACCCCTCCTTGCAGTAATTTGTGATGTCACAGGGTCCCAGGGAGCTGAGGCAGTGTGTGGTGGAGTGAAAGCTCTCATGGGAGATGCAAACAGGAATGAAGCTGCCAAGTGAAGTGCCATGTGAAATGCCACATGAGAATGTGAGTCCCGCTGAATGGGGATGGAGCTGCCATCAGATGGGGAGCAGATCACAGGGGCCTTGGAAGAAAGGTGCCCTGGGGCTCTCAGCTGAGTGGCAAAACTCATCACCCTCTGCCTGAGTAGGGAAGCTTTGTTGTCCCAACCACAGTGGTGCTTCACATTTCTGCCGTTATGGATGGAACTTCTGCAATTTATTCTTGTTTGTCCAGCTCACTGCCCCGCTTTACCCTTTGACTTTGCTTGTGTCAAGTTAGTGCTACTGAGTATCAAGCACATGTACGAAAGATGTTTTATAAAGCATGGCAAATAAATTTGCTTTCGGTTTTACAAAAAGGACAATGAAAAGTAGTTGGGCAGCACCTGAGTCCTTTGGAGCTGGTTGCAGCTGTGCAGCCTGTCAGATCACTGCTCGTGCAGTGAACAGAGTTTTCTTTTCACACCTGGGGCTGGAGTTTGAGGTGTTTCTGTCCTTGTCACGGGAGGATCAGGAGCAGCGCTGGGGGAGCAGCCAACCCCAGCCTGGTACTATAACTGCAGCAACCTGAAATCAGGAGATTTGAGGTCTTACTCATTTGCTTTCTGGTTGTTATACCTTAAGGAATGCTTGACTGATGTTTTCAAGTTCCTGTAGCCACAGAGAGAGAAATTGTGAGAAGTCACATTTTTCATAGGAGTGATGTCTGCAATACTCACCTGGCCATTGGAGTTTTCTTTAAAAAAATAATCTAAAAAGGTCTAAATCACAAACACAAAGCAGAAATTTGGAGTGCTGAGGCAGTCGATGCAGGAGCTGACTGCACAGGCTACACTCCTGGTTAATGCCTGTGAGGGGTTGCACGGCAGGAACCTCAGTTCTGGCATGAACTCCTGCTTTGCAGGTACTTGTTACCTTCAGCATGTGTGCTCTGAAAATGTGCTCTCGTTTCTGTACACTTCACTTGCTGCCTGATGTGATCCTTCCCTTTCACCAGTGGTCAGTGAAAATCTGCAGAAAGGTGATTTGGGCCCTAATTCTGCCACACCTAAGCATGAGGTTAGCTGTAGGACAGGGATGCTTTCGCTCAACTGCTGGTTTTGTTTTAGAGAGTTATACTGAAAATTGTGAAAATAACAGTCATTATTGCCCTTTGTTAATATCTGTCCTTGTTTTCGGTTAGTTTCAAACAAAAAGCCTCTTGCCTAAAGCCCGGAAAATTGTTCAGGAAATGCAGATGGGAAGTGATGGAAGCCCAGCAGCTCTTCCAAAGCTTGCTGTGACAGCTTGTCTCTTTGCAAAAGAGACGTGGTAACAACTCCCACTTTGGTTTTCAGCAGACCCTCTGGAGCCAGGAGGGTTTAGATATTAAATATCTTTTGCATCACTAACCGCTGGTCACACTGGTTTGAGAGTAACTTAATTAATCCATTAATCTGTTCACAACTGTTAATGCACATTACCAGTAAACCTTTATTGAGGTGGAGCTGGGACTGTGTGTGCCCCGAGAGCCGTGGGAGCTTTGGTGCTCCCCTCTGGGGTGGTCACAGCCCTTCTGGGCTGTCACATCCACAGGGATGCTGGGGAAAATGGCCCTTGTGGAATGCACTGTCCTGCTGAGTGTCACGGGTTTGGAAGAGCCTGACTGGGAGACAAATGGAAACCGGATAAATGTGTTTAATGGGAAAAGAGGGGGAGATGTAGAATAGCTGTCCATAGGGCAGGAACAGGGCAGCACACATTTGGGCTGTGCTGGGGGTGCTGCCTCACACGTCCTTGTGCTCTGGAGCTCAGGGGGCTCATTTGGCCGGACACAGAGGGACCAGGGAACAAATTAGGCTTTATCTTTTGACCTCTGGTTGTACTTGGATAACCTCTATTGCACTTATTTGGGCAAAAGCAAAGACTTTTGGACTGGGTCTTCAATTAGGGTTTGTTGCCATTTGTTTTACACAAGAAATGCACTCTGTTAGTTTTGTTTTCCTTGTTTAGGGATCTTGGCACGTAGAGCTGGAGGTGTGGGACTCAGGAGTTGTCTGGGGGGCCAGGCTGGAAGGAGTTTGTGCAGGAGGGGAGGTCACTGCTGCCAGAGACAGGGTGGCTTGGAGGCAGTGGTGGGGATGGTGCCTGCAGTGGGAGCTGAGGACAGCCTGGGCTTGGTACCCACTGGGAAGTCCCAGAGTGGGAGCTGGTGCATTGGCAAGCTCCAGCATCCTCCTTTCTCAGCCAGCTGTTTGAGTGGAAATAATCAAAGGGGAGCAGCAGCTCCCAGTCTGGGCTGTACTGCTGCTCACTGGTGCCTTGTGTCGCAGGAATAGCAGAATGGTTTGAAGGCAGAACTGGAATTAGATGCCACTGTTCATGTCACAGGTTCTCACGTGGGGTTGGGCACACAAACTCCTGAGGCTGTGTTTGAGGTATTTTGAAAAAGGTTTTACTTTCCCTGGGAAAGCTGAGAGTGGCTGAACTGAGGAGCTGTGGGGCTGGGGCGTGGGGTGATCAGTAGAGAAGGGGACACCAGGTAGGGTATGCTGGGTTCTGTGCAGTGTGGGAGACCTCCCAAAGTAAAACAACCTCTAGGCTTTCAGAGCTGAGCAAAGTCCACACGCTTAAAAATATAAAATGCTCAAGTGGATGTAACCATTAACATGAGGAGAAGCAGTCAGGATCCCATGAGGCTGCAGTGCTGGCAGGGTGTCTTCCTGATCTGTGCATGCTTTTGTTGCTTTAGGTATTTTTAAAATTTATTTTCAGCAACAGTGGATTATTTTTCCCCTGAAACTCAAGAGAAGCCGTGATGTCAGTGTTGGTTATTCTGCAGGTTTTGCGTCAGCAGAGCGTGTTCATCCAGCACTGCACTCTGACACTCCTTGCTGCTGTTGTCTGCCTGATGTTTCCTTCCTTCAGAGTCTATATTTAGTGTTAAACAGTATTCACTGTGGCACAGGGCTACAGGCAGTTTGCTTTCAAGCCAAAGGAAATGGTTCTCTTTAAGGATAAGAGTGAACAAGGGGCAGGATTTCCTGTGGAAACGCACCCACAGGAGAGTTGACTTTTACTTTGAAGTTAATGGCAAAAAAGGCAAAGTGAAACCCTGAAGAGTTTATATGCACAGGAACGATATTTTTTTTTGCCTGGTGAAGGAAGCCTGGGTACAGGGAGGGTGGGGAAGGGTCTGAGCAGGGGGCTGCAGGTCTGCACCAGGGGGTGCTCCGGCCCCTGGACACGTCCCCGAGAGGCTGCAGGGGGGACCTGCAGGGTGGGCAGAGACCCCCCAGCTCCTGCCACCCTGACCCCAGTTAGGTGACACGGAGAGCCTGTGGCAGGTGTCCCCACACCCGGGGCTGCCGTGTTTGCTGCCCCCAGTCCCCATCCCGGGTCGGCCGGGGCTGCAGAGGGGTCAGGGGAGTGGGGGCAGAGGGGACCTGCAGCGTGTCCTGGCCAGGAGCTGCTCCTGCCCGCCGTGGGCACGGAGGGGCACGGAGGGCAGTGCTGGTGGCATCCCACACCTGCCTGCACACACTGCCGGGCCCTTCTCTGCTTTAGCTTCTCGGGGCAGCCGAAATTCAGAACACAACTGGGAAAAGAAGGATTGCTCGGTGACAGCAGTGAGTTTTGCTTCCGCCTCCCCCCACAACGAGGAGAGCTCTGGGCACATAACTAGAGGGGCTGGGGATTGAAAACTGCTTTTTGTTGTCTTTCCAAGGTGAGGGAGGAGGTGTGCTCACAGGGGCACTGTCGGACAGGTGTCCCTCAGGGGAATGCTGAGCTGCTGCCCAGCAGTGCTCAGTGCAGTGAAGGGTTTCTGAACTCCACAACTGCCATCAGTGCTGCCTTTTTGACACTGTAGTAACCTCATATGAATTAATATAATTTTGCACAAATCCATTTGGAATGCATTTTTTGTTTCATCCCATGTGTTTACTCCTTATTTTCTTCTTTCATGAAAGCTGCTAAAATTCCATTTTATACTATAAAATGCATTTTTGTCTGAGGGGTGGAAGAACAGGAAAACATTCTCTTTCAAAACATACTGTGTTTGGGATTTTTGCTTGTTTCTCCACTGTGACAAGAGGTTTGAGCCCTGGTGTATTATTGTGTGTTCTGACTGAAATCAGAAACACTGACTGTATATCCAGTTTTTATGTGTACAAGCCCAAGGACCTTACAACTGTGAATGGATCAATATAACAAGAGCTTCTTTTCTGCAACTGGGCCCCAAACACAATCCCTGAGATTTATATACTCAAATAAATATGTGGCAATATCAGCATTACAGACATCTAAAATCACTGTTTCAGTATTGCTTGTTATTTAGATTTCCAAATGAATATAAATGCCAGATTTAAATGTACATCTGTTTTGAAGGCAGTAGTAAAGTATCTGTGTATCTCATTTGAGATTTTGCTTCTGCTGCTGGCTGGGTGAAACACTTCGCAAAGGGCTGCACACATCTCTGCCAATTTATTTCTTTCTAAGCTTGCCTCTCTGCCAGATGTCTGATGGCCTTTTGTGGAAACTTAAGGGAATACTGAGAATGGTTATTTCCAGTTGCATATATCAGTTTGGCTTCCTTGAAACTACATCAGCAATGTTTTATTAATTGAGCAAAACTGTTTTCCTTTCAGGACTTCGCTTCTCTATATTATTTCTTCTGAATTGTCCATGTTTTTAAAGATTGCTATTTCTCCTTTTAGGCTTTATTTTTACCATAGAGAATCATCTAGATATTTTCTTAATGAATTTTTGCTCTTGTAGCCACTGCATGATAAGTGCAATTGTAGCACCTAAACCTTGTTCTGGGCTGTCCCAAGGGTGTAGGAAGGAAAAGCACTGGCTCCTGAATAACCAAGATGGCAGTAATGATATATATGGGACAACTGAGGCTTCCTGTGTTCAGTTGGTTTCTTGGTGGGTGGTTTCCCCCCATCCTTCCTGTGTAATGCAAACCCGAAACCTTTGCTTTTGCTCAAGGATACCTGGCAGTGACACACAGCAATGGAGGAGGTTTCTTCAGTGTCACCGGTCACGAGAGGAGTCTTCAGGTCCCTTCGCCTGAGCTGAGCAAGCTGGGGCCACACTGTGATGCCTGAAGTCCTGGCTGCACATGGCTTGGACCAGCCCTCCCTCAGCCACCCAGAGCCTCTGCCACCAGTCTGCTGCTGGGCAGCACTGGGCAGAGACTCCCTGCCCTCTGAGAGGAGTGATGCACTGTGAGGCAGCGTGCAGTGCCCAGCACTTGGCTGCCTCCTGAGCCCCAGCATGGCCAGGTGTGATCCTGGGGGCTCAGCACCAGGAGCTCTGTGCCATGGAGCCTTTGGCAGCCCCTTGGCAGCCCCAGCATGGCCAGGTGTGTTCTCTGGGAGCTCAGCACCAGGAGCTCTGTGCCATGGGGCCCTTGGCAGCCCCAGCATGGCCAGGTGTGATCCTGGGGGCTCAGCACCAGGAGCTCTGTGCCATGGGGCCCTTGGCAGCCCCAGCATGGCCAGGTGTGTTCTCTGGGGGCTCAGTAGCAGGAGCTCTGTGCCATGGGGCCCTTGGCCCCCCATCCTTGTTGGATGCTGTTGGGCACTGGTGCTGTGTGTGGCTCACAGACCCATGACAGGTGGGTTTGGGGCTTTGAGCTCCCACTGGAGGCTGTGCCTGTGGGACTCCAGATCACTCCTGATGATTCCAGAGCTCCTGCCAGCATTGAGCTTTGTCTCAGCTGAACATTTTGCTGTGTGTTTGTGGGAGCCTTGCTGGCAGAGTGTTATCCCATAGGAGAACACTGTTGGTTCCAGCCACCTCTGCTGGGCCCACCCTCAGCATCACTGAAACAAGGTTGGTGTTTTCATGTGGTAGCTCTGAATAAAACTGAAAATACGCTTTGTGAACTATTGGGCCATTGGTCAAAGATGCATTTATTACAGAAATTTGCATAGCAGCAAGGAGGAGAAAAAAAACCCCACCAATCCTGAAAACCTACTCTCACTCTCTAGATCAAACTGAAATTAATTATCAAGTATCTCCCTTAGCCCTTTATTTCTGAAATAGGATGTAAACAACTGTCATTGTCTCCTCTGCTATCAAATACTTCTATTAGATCACTGTGTGTTTATTAGTGTGTTGAGCTCCCCTGGGATTCACTTGGCAGTAAATTCACAGCTGTCTTGGGACTTAGTGTGAATCTTGGTGTGAAGGCTCTTTTTTTCTAATGGAATATAGGGTGTGCTGGAGCTGCCTCACTGACAGCTCATACTCTCCTGGCACATTCCTCCTGGGACTGATTCTGCAGCAATTCTGGGAAAGGCTAGGACTTTCATCCTCAGCAGAGCAGTGCCCCATCACATGGCATTTGACTCATAAATAAGGATATATCTTCTTGAGGAAAGAGCATTTATTACTCAGAGGAATTGATAGACACTGCTGCACAGCAGGGCATGCAGCTCATGACCTTTAGCTCTTGAGCTTCAGGTCACAGAAGTTACTGTCTGCAAACATGAGCACTTAGATAAAATTGCATTATTATTTTTATTTTTCCACGGAGCACATTGTACATGATTGATTTACGGCAATTTTTTATACTGGCCTCCTGCTCTGCAGTTACTCCCCGAGCTGCTGGGCTCAGATGCCCAGAGCTGTGGGTGTATCAGGCTAGGAGCACATGTCTCTGTGGAATGACTGACCTGTGCTGCTCTCACCAGTCTGTTTACTTGTGGAGAGCCTGGGGATGTTCTGCTTCAGGATGCCAGCACAGCAGGGCTGTGAAAAGGTCTGTAGCAGACACAGACCACTGGATTAACAGAACCTGTGGGATGTTTTCAAGCTTCCATAAAACTCAGCCCACAGGAAGAACCGTTTGGATCACTGGCCTTTAGTTCCTGGAGATGTGAGTCTGGACGGTGCTGCTCCCCTGTGCGTGTTTCTGTACCATGCAGATATAAAAGAACAGTTGTAGATATCCCCCTGTTCAGCCTGAGGGAGTTTTAAAGATTTCACTTCAAACAAATACAAAAAGAAACCTCACAAATAAACAGCACAGACCATGGTGGTGGTTGTGTGAATTTTGCCAGAGATCTATTTTATCTATCCACATGCAAAATCAGATTAATGTGATTTGAACTCTTTCAGTTTTCCCTGTGTCATTCCAAAATCAGGATACAACGCAATGAAAAACTTGAGTGTATTAATGTGGTTAATCTTGCTATTTGCTAACAATTAGAGTTTGTGTGGTGTTGGATTAACTCTGGTTAATGCTCTTAACACGTTGGTTTTCAAATATCCAGGAGCTTTTAAGCTTTCAGTAAGATGTCAGTAATGGAAGTTAAATTTGAAGTGCATGGGCAGTTCACTGGGGTCAGGAGATTCAAGATTCTGGACTTCTGTTATTCCAGTCTTTATAAATCATTATCCAGCAGTAGTTTCTGCCCTGTGCCTGTGTTTATCCTGTGTGTGGGCTGTGGAGAGCAATCAGCCCGCAGGGGCTGTGCCCTGGCCCTGCTCCTGTTCCGTTGTGTGCCCAGGGACAGCCCGGGCTGAGCTCACCGGGTGCCAGAAGATGAACAGTGTCTGTGTGCTGTGCACCTGCAGAGAACATGGTTAAACACAGTTCAGCTTCATGTTTCCAGGGTGTGGCTGTATGTGTGTTAGACCTCTGTAAGCCTCGTCACTTTGCCATCAGATCTACTGAATTATTTTCTACGCCAGCAATTCTGAAAATATGGGGCTTTTGTTGCTCCATCCCAGTATAATCTAATGTAATGATTAAGAAAATTATCTGTTATGTAAACTCTACTAAAAATATGTATCTTCAATTAACAATTCTGTGGGAATGTTATAATTGAAGGTTGAGCTCCATTAGTGCTGAGAAAAGTATTTTTCTTTTGTTCTGTGATGCTGGATTAGCCAAGAAAGGAATAGACTTGGGACAGACATTAATAGTTCGTTTGGAATTTTGTAGAATCACAGCTGGATTGGGTTGGAAGGGACCTTAAAGATAATTTAATTCTACTAATCTGCCATGGGCAGGGACACCTTCCACCAGACCTGAGTGCTCCAAGCCCTGTCCAGCCTGGCCTGGGACACCTGGTGCTGGCTCTAAAGCTCCATAGCCACAAGGTACTTGGAGTGCAGTTGTCATCTTTCTACTTGGGAGGTATAAATATTGTGTTACAAACTTGGGTACTGTGTGTGATTGATGAACTTCCTGAGATTTAGTTGTTTTTATGAATGGCAGATTGCTTTTAGTCACTACTCTGAATCATCATGTATTAAATGCAAACATTGTTTATGCTGAATTAGATGACAATTTCAAGTTTGTCTTGTAAGCTTCACTTTTTCCATCGGTAATAAGTAGTTTTCTGGTTTTATTTTTTCCTTTTCTGTTTTCTTTGAGGGATATTTTTGAGTTGACCTTGTTCCTTTGTCTCCAGAGTTTAGGTGGGGCTCCCGAATATCCACATTGAGAGCCTGAGACAGAGCTGCTCTTTGGGGCAGGAAAGAAAATTCACAATCCTGTTCAAGAATCAGTGTGTTTGTGGTGTTCCCTCCTCGCTGTCCTGCCCTGCCTGCAGGGAGCTGCTGCTCACCCTCCTGGCACCCTCAGGTCACCCTGTCCTGCCACTTGCACCCACTGGGCTCGAGGTTGCAGGAGATTCTACATCCCAGCCCCCAAATTAAACTAAATTGGCAATGCTTTTACTGACACAGATGCGCTTTATTAGAAAGCATTTGTTGTTCTAGCTCATTTTTTCACTTCCGTGGCCAGAGGAGGTTTGTTTTGCATGGGTTCAGTGTTTGTGCTGGCCTCTGTCCTATCCAGGGGCTGCTCCTCAGCAAGGGCTTCTTGGTGCTAGCAGAGCTTTGGTTGCTGTAAGTGCTGTTACAGCATTGGCCTCCCCAGCTGAAGCTGCTGAAGAACTAGAGCTTGTTTCAGCTGCTGCTGTTAGGCTGCCTGCTCCCCGCCTTGCTTTTGGGGGCATCTGTGTGATTCTTTGGTTGTTTTAGAGTTTTATAACATGTAAGATTGGTCAGTGAGGTTCTCAGGGGTTTGAAAGATCTTCAGATGGGAGCACTGACAGCACATGCTACCATTGTTAATGTAGATGTTAAAGACAGGTTGCTCTTTCCCCCTCCCCTGTCTTGTGTTGTTTGAGGAGTGACTAATTATGTCTGTGGTAAGAACTGTAATCCATATATGTTACACACACACTCACATCTATTTATGTCTTTACATCCAGATCTTATGAAGAGGTAGGGACTTGCTTCCTCACCCTTACTTCTGTTACATTATTCCTTACATTTCTCTCAGATGTGACCAGAGTAGTTAATTAACAGGTCACTGTTTGCTGTTCCCGTTTTAGGCTAGATTTCCTATGCTTAAGAGAGTGCTGCTGTGTTAAGAATTCGGCATCGCTGGCTGGACAGGGCTGTCTCTCGGTGTCTCTTACAGCCTGGGGACAGCCGGTTTTGGTTGTTTAAAGGGGTGCTGGTTTCTCCTGGGCAGGGCTGTCTTACAGGTAGTTTTGGTTGTTCCAAGAGGTGCTGGTTTCTCTTGGGCAGGGCTGTCTCTCAGTGTCTCTTACAGCCTGGGGACAGGTGGTTTCGGCTGTTTCAAGAGGTGCTGGTTTCTCCTGTGTACGCAGACACCAGTTCATAGACAGCTTCAGCTGTTCAGAAACACCGAGCCTTCGGAACAGGCAGCAGGTGCCGTGTGTGCTTGTCTCAGCCTGTGCTGTGTTGTGCCCGGGAGGGAGGCCCCGCTTTCCCCGCTGTTCCTGCCGGCAGAGCCGCTCCATCGCGGCCGTGCTGCGCGGGAAGGCGGCGCCGCTGCGGCTTCTCTTTATTCCCACCGAGCATTGTGTACTTCCAGCCGCTCACAGGAAGGGGGATCAGCCGGAAAGGTCAGCAGCTGGACTTGGCCGCCAGCGGCGGGCCTGGCCCGGCTCTGTGCCTGGCTCTATGCTGGCCCTGTCCCCCCGTGCCCTGCGCTCTGTTCCCCGGCGCCCCGGGCGCTGTCCCCCCGCGCTCTGTCCCTCCCGCGCCCCGGGCTCTGTCCGCCGTGCCCCGGGCGCTGTCCCCCCGTGCCCCGGGCTCTGTCCGCCGTGCCCGGGGCGCTGTCCCCCCGGGCGCTGTCCCCCTCCCCAGCAGGGGCACGGAGGTCGTTCCCAGAGCTGCTCCGGACCCGGTCCTGTCTCACCGGCTCCGTGCCCAGGCTGTGCTGGCGCTGTCCCTCTGCCCTGAGCGCTGTCCCCGTCCCCGGCAGGGCAGACTTTGCCTGCGGAGCCCGGTCGTGCTGCTGCTCTTGGCCCTGCCATGTGGCACAGGCAGTGGCCGCAGGGCCTTGTCCATGCTGTCCCTTCAGGCGCTGCTTTACCCCACGTTACCTCCTGGCGTTTTTTCCCCGTTTTCTCGGCGTCCCACGAGCCGCTGCCTTGCTCAGCCTGGGAGTAAATTTGCCTTAAACTCCGCAGTGACAGAGGCGTGCGTCCAGCCCCGTTTTTCAGTCCGTGTTAATTAGGCTGTGTTCCTTCTTCTCCCCGGTGCCTGTCCTTGATCCTGGTGACCTTCACTGGGCTGTGACAGCACCAGGATGGGACTCTTCTTTTTCTGCTGCTCCTGGGGGAAGCTGTAGGCTTTCAGAAATGCTGAACCAGGGGACACCATAGATGTGTTTGTGAGTTGTTTGTGCAAATGCATGGAATAAAAACAGTGTTCAACTAAAAGTTTGGAAATTGCAGAATTTACACTTTTCCTTCAATGTTTTTTCTTAAACTCATAATTCTAGTTTTCCTGTTTGGTCCTGGTTGGTTTGTCTACATGGGCTTTGAAATGTTGTGAACTCATAATGTGAACAGAATGTGCAGGTTATCTTTTTGTTTGTAATTTAAGAGTACAAAGTTGGTACAAATCACCACATTAACAGTACCCAGCTGATGGGGGGTTGCCAGTATCATCTGTGTTGTTCAAGAGGGCATAGCAAGAGCGGTGCTTACAAGTCTGTTTGAAAATAAAAAAATATTTAAATCCACTGGATCTTTGAATATAAATGTCTAAATGCCAGTAAACTTACAAAGACAATATAAGAGATCAAAAATATTGATCAAAAAACATGATATAAATAATTCTGTTAAAACAACTGTGATGGTCAGTCACGTTGATGGACTTGTGGCTTTTACTAAGCCTGTTGCTGGTCAAACAGAACTGGATTAAAGCTTTGCTTTTCATTAAATAAGTAGAAAACCAAGTATAGTAAAGGCAGGGGAAAATAACCTGTATTTCATATTTTTCTTTATGTGTCTTGAAGGTTAAGATGAAAAGGCTCTGGGTGCTGCCTGGGACTGTACTCTAAGAGTCTATGCCTGCAGCTGGGCCGCTGTGGGATGCCAGGAGACTTTTGGAACTCAGACAGGCTTCCAGTAGTCCCTCAGCCCATGTGGGGCTCTTGGGGCTGTTTCAGTCAGGCATGTAAAAATTTGGGTTGGTTGTGCCTTGTGTGTTCAGGCAGTGTGCAGAGTCCAAGTGGCCAGTTGTTCTCTGATTCATTTTGGAGCTCAGTTTTCACAAAGTGAGTCAAGATTTTTTTTCCTTTTAGCTTAAAAAGTGAGCCTATTCTTTGCTAAAAATAAACTTCACAAAATAGAACCTGCTTTCTATAATTCATCGGCTTTCTTCCATTTCCCTCTGAACAAAGCTGAAAAGAAATTTTCCAGGCTGTTAATTTAGTTTCATTTAGTTCTTTTCCTTTTTCCTTCTGAATGAAAGGCTCCTTACCCTGTCTAAATATATATTCTTTCTCATTTTTTTGAAAAAATTCCTTCCCTATCTGAGTATATTTTTGCAACAGGCTTAAAGCTTTCCTGTTGGCTGTTGAGTATAATTTTGTAGGAAATAGAAATACTGGGGAAAAGAGAGACTACTTGTACATTGGATTTGAAAAGCCGCTTGTTTTTGGGCTATTACCAGCTCATGTGGTGTTCATGTGTTCACAAGCTGGCTGGTTTTTCTTGTAAACCAGACCATTACAGTGACCAATGTGACATAAATAGACTTCAAGTGGAAACTCATCATGAAAAGAGATAGTTTGAGTGGGATTTGGAATTCCAGGAAAAGGTCAAAACTGCATTTAATTGAGGGGAGCAGTGCATGTCCTGGTTTTTTGCTATGGATCCCACGTGGTGTTGCTGTCTGGAAGTTGTGCTTGTTTGAGGGGAAGAGTTTCTGTTGAGAAGGGTTTCTATTTGTGGCTCAGTGGAGTCCAAATGTATGCCTGGAGGGTAGGATGAACCCAGAGCCGTGCTCCTCCAGGCACATTTGCTGAGCTCAGCCTGGAGAATGGCAGAGTCTGGGGTGTTTGAGGAGCAGCCTGCACTTAAAGCAGGCAAATAACCCTGAGGAACCCGTGCTGAGCAGACGGGGTGTTCCCAGGGCACAGTGACCTGGGGCCCTGAGCTGTGAGGGCAAGGGAGGATGGCAGGAGAGGAGAGGAGAGACCCCTGGAGCAGAGGAGGCTCTGGGGAGACCTATGGCTCCTTTCAGTGGAAAGAGAGCTGGACAGGGACTTTGGACAGGGGATGGAGGGACAGGACACAGGGAATGGCCGGGTTAGATGGGCTGTTGGGCAGGAATTGTTCCCTGGGAGGCTGGGTAGGGTGCCCAGCCAAGCCGTGGCTGCCCCTGGATGTGCCCAAGGCTGGATGGCACATAAGGGAACCTGGTCTGGTGGAAGGTGTTCCTGCCCATGGCAGGGGGTGGAACTGGATGATCTTCAGGGTCCCTTCCAACCCAAACCACTCTATAGTTCTAGACAGTCTGAAGTGTTAACGTCTGTAAGTATTTTGCTTTCTTTTGCTTCTCCTGTTTGCTCTTTGGTGGATCCCCAAGAGCATGAGCTGAAGCTGCCCTGTGAGCAGGGGAGAAGGGCTAGATTCAACCAGCTGGACCAGAGCTGGAGATGGGGATAGCCAGAAAGAAAGAGACTGATAAAGTGGGGCTTGGATTAGTGACCCGGGAGAAATTGGTTCATCAGTGAATGGGTGTGAAAGGATTCGGCATCAAAGAGGACAGGGAAAAGATTAATTTCCATTATGTTACAAAAAGAATGAGATAATTTAATGAAGGACACAGTGTGGAGAGAAAGGATAGGAAGAAGTCCAAAGTCTGTGGAAGACATGAAATATAATGTGCCTATTTTTAGACAGAAAAATAAGAGGAAGAGAAATTATCTTTCTACTTGATTGTTATCTCCAGTCCTTCAAAATTTCAGATTGTTTCATTGACGTGAGGTGGCTGGAGAGGAGTCTGAGGCAGAGGGCTGGGTTACTGAGTTGTACCACTGAGTGTAAAAGTGGACAGAAAGGATGTGGTGGTGGCGGAGGAGGGAGTGCTGGAGGAGGGCACAGCAGTGGGGGCCGGCAGGGCACTGTCACACCCGGGGCGGGCCGGAGGCTCACAGGGGCTGGGCACGGGAGTCTGTGCTGGCAGCCCCAGACCCCTCCTCAGCACCCTCCCCTTGGGGCTGCTGCAGGGGAACTTTATGGGCACATTCCGGGGCTGCTGCCCCTGCTGCAGTTTTTGTTCCAAAGTTGTGTCCAGCTGTTTGAAAATAGCACACTTGATGGGAGAGTGGAGCAGAACAGAAGTTTCATGGCTCTGTATTTGCCTCTGGGCACTCGGTGTCAGAGCTGTTTGTCAGGGATAAGTGTGTCTCTGGTTTTTAGTTTGATACATTCTGCTGCCTCCCAGTTCTGGACATTCTGCCACTGCTGTGACAAGGAAGTCTGACTTGTATTGTTATTCCCCACCAGGATGCAAAAATTATCCAGAAGTCTTGTTGAAGATAAAGCTCAACAAGTCAATTCTGTCTCTGTGATCACGTCTAGGCTGGAATCTGTTGCTGAAAAGACAGAACTTTGCACTTAATTGCAGTTTTGCTGCTTCAATTTTCATAACTTCTGGAGCAATCTGAGGATGCTTCTCCCAGTTTGTCCCTGGCAGGAGGTCTGATGGGTTGGAGCATCCCCAAAAGCACTGTCATTCCTCTGAACCAACTTGTGTGAAGTAACTCTGTGTCACCTGAAGCTCAGGTGGCGGCATCTGGGTGTGGGCAGGCTGGTGGAATTCCTGATCCCCAGGTGATGGATGTGTCCTTGTAATAGGACACAGTTCACGTGTGTCATTGCCCGATAAACGTGTGGGTACAAACGCTGTGCAGCCGTGCACAAGATGCACCTTTTGGTGACAGTCAGAGGGACTCGGGAACGAAGGGGTGAGGTCTGTCCAGTGGCATCATGGAGGAACATCCTCGTGTTTGTACTTTCTGCTTTAATGCTGAAAAAAGCTCCCTTCTTGGATACACTGAGGAAGGCAATAATATCATGATATTGTTGTAGAAATAGATTTCTCTTACTCTTAATTAATTTTTGCCTTTTGTTTTTCAGCCAGAAAATTTACAGAAGAATTGGCTTCGGGAATTTTATCAGGTAAGGCAAAGTTTATTTTCTCGCGGACTTCTGTGCATCTTTGTTTATTGACCTAATTAGTGACGTCAGGATCTTTTGCTTTGTGAAGCGAATTTTATAGTAAAAGACAGCCCTGAAAAATATGTCTCTTTCTGGATTTCCAAGTAATCATTATAAAAATTCAGCATATAAGCACAACTTGTTCTCATCAACAATTCTCTGCCTAAAAAATAGATTCAGGTTTTGTAAAATTGACTTCAGTTTGGTATGAAATGGTCTTTTAAGTCTACTGAATAAGATGTATATTTGAGTACTTCTAAGAAAAATCTGCTGGGAAGTTCAGTTTACAGTAAAATTTAAATATGACAATTTTGGGCATTGGTTTGCAATAAATCAGTCCTGTGTCTGCTCTTTCTTAACAATTTTCTTGTTTGGTAATGTGACAATATTGATACTTGAACCCATGTTATAAAATGTGATGTAACCATCTGGTGTGAGGGGTTTTCTAAAGTATAAAAGCCCCTCTCACACACTGTGTTATTGTAGCAGAGACTTGCTTAAGTTGCAGTCTTTGTGCAGAAATATGGCAGTAATCAACAGGAAATGAGCACTGCTGGGGCATGGAGGTGTCATCCCTGGGATGAGGGATGTGTGACAGCTGCTGTTGATGCTGACAGACCTGAGGGAGTCTCGAGTCCCACCGTGGTTTGCACTGGCAGGGCCTTGAGTACCCTTAGAGACCCTCTGGATCACACCCTGCCAGGGGCAGCGACACCTTTCACCAGAGCAGCTTGTTCCAAGCCCTGGCTGACCTGGCCATGGAAAAGTGCCACCTGCTACTGAAGGGCCACAAGATTGCTTTATCCAGTCCTACATCTCTTACAGAAAAATAGTTAAACAACAAAACTGTGCTGTTCAAATTTCAAAGTGAAACTGTGCACAGAAAACGTGATTAGCAGCATTTCATCTTTTGCTTTAGTAATTGAAAGCATCCCATGAGTCTTTACATTCTCAGGTTACCAGTGCAGCCTGTGACCTTTATTACATTGATGTAAAATACTGCAATTCACTTTTACTGGCAAATGTAAGAGATTGCAAAAATCCAAGGTGCAGTAACCACTCTTACATTCTTTAGTATCTGCCAACTAGAGATTCACCTCTTTATTTTTCTTCTCCCATCTTGGTTGGTCACTGCTGTATGTACATGATGCTTGTACTGCGCAAGCGTCTCAGCTAGTTCTGATTCCAACCCTCCACAGCCTCAGGAAAAACTTCCTATGCAGGAAATACAAATAAACAGAGAGAAGTCTTTATTTTTGGTGGTTTGTTTTTTTTTTTTTTTTTTAAGAATGGCTGCATGTTTTTCATTATCACATGACTGATTTACATATCTTTATCAAGGAGACTCCTTCTATGTTCATTTGTTTACTGAAGTGGGATGAGCACTGCAGAAACGCTTCTGAATAGTTTGTGGAAAACAGGAAGGGGAGGGAAAAGAATGAGCTGCTGGTATCTTAGGGTGGGGACCACTGACACGTGACTGAACGTGATCTGTCTTTGGCCCAGCAAATGTTGTGTGTACCCAGTTGTACAGAGGAATAAAATTATCCATTAATGCTCTGTGAGGCCAGTCTAGTGCAGACTAGAAAGTATTGCTGAGGCAGACCTAAGCTCATCTGTCGTCTGTGGGGGGGGTTCTGCTCTGTTCCCTCTCCAGACCTCTGCCCTCTGTCCCTGCAATCGGAGAACTGTGTTTTAAAAAAGAAAAGGAAAGGAAAAATAGCCAAAGGACAAAGTCAGCAGTGCTGCCCTTGCCCTGGTTCCCCTCTGGGTCCCGGCAGTGGGCTGGCTGCTCATGCCACACTCTCCAGCGCAGTAGGAAGGGGAACAAAACTCGACCAAAAGCTCCTTAGGAAGAGACAAAGATGCGTGTACCAAAAGTCACTTAGCACCGTTCTGGCTCAGGCTTCACAGCAAACGTGCAGCCTCAGAGGGATTATTGTGTTTGGTTCCACAGGCTGTGTGCGAAAGCTCTGCGAGCTGAGGTTCAGCAGCAGCACTGGAAAATGACTCTTCATGCCTCTTTGTAAACTTGAAACCAGATAAACCGCAGACGGCAGTTTTTTCCATTCTTCTGAGGAATTCAATTTGCATATGCAGTTGTGTCAGGGCAGTTTGCATAACTTCTGAGGCTGAGGACCTTGTGTAAGCAGTCAAAATGTTCTCCACAGAAAAGGAAGCACCATTACCTCTCTAAGTTAAAAATGTTTCTAGACATTAAACCCGTAATGTCTTTCAACTGATGTCAAAGAGCATTTTGTGGACTTGTTTATAAGTTCCAGTAAATTAAAACAAGGGATTGTATTTGCTGTCATGGGTGAATACAAGTCACTTATGTGTTACCATTGACTGGTATTCCGTATGCATTTCCGAGGACATGGTAGCATACAGAGGGCTAAAATAAGATTCAAATGTCACATGTTATATTTTTTAAACTTCTGCCATTGATCTACAAATATCCTATCCTACATCATTAACATGAAAAATGCTGATCTAAATGATCTAATGCTGCAAAATGAAACACATCCACCCCCTGGCAGAGGCACCCTGCCCTCAGCCTGGCTGCTGCGGGAGTGGGGCTGGTCAGGACTGTGCCTTTGTGTGCTCTGTGCCACCCTCCAGGCCACACTGTGCCACTTGAGCAGCAAAACCTGTGTTCCTGTCAGGAGTAGGAGTGAGCACTGTGGGGGAAAGATGCTGCAAATCCCAGGGTTTTCAGAGTTGGCTCTGGTTTCTAATGTTCAAAGCAGAAAATTGTATTTGCAGTTGAAGACAATCCTCTGGAATCAAAACAAAAGGAAAAAGGCTTGTGACCAAATATGTCATGCTGTGGCCCTGATAATTGGGAATTGCACCAAATGGTAGAAAAAGCCACCTTACAGGGAGGCAGGATCCCGTGAAGTCCTGGTGCTGGGGATTCTGTCCCATCTCCTAACTGCAGATGGGTACTGGTAACTTGGGTCTGAAAGAGCTAAATTTGGACTGTAGTCCTCTTTCCAGTAAAAATTCTCTTATCCCAAAAACCTACATTGGAAACAAGGAGGGAAAGGGATTGTTGGGGGAGAGTGGAAACAGCCTGAGAACAGTGTTTTGGAGTGTTTAATGTGTGATAGGGAAGACTTCAGTTCTTATCAAGAAATGGGATAATTGATGATCTAGATGTTAATGCTTAACAAGTAGTGGGATTGTTTAGTGGACTAGCTGCCATGCAAATGAGAATATTCACAGAATATATACATGGGAATTTTGTCCCACTTGTGCAAAGTGCCCATGCCCTGGTTTGCAGCCTTTGTGTCAGTGCACAGGAAAAAACATGGGGGAAGGAGCTCCAAGAACATGAAGGAAGCTGTTTGAAGAACACGAAGGAGCACAGAGGGAGGACTTCTGCTGACTTCCTTATTTACTTAGGACTCTTTTTCCTTTTCACTCCTTCCTTCCCCATCCCTTGCCCTTTCTCCATCTGCATTGGGCCTCATGTTTGGGGCAGGAGTTCAGGAGATGGAGCTATTGAAAATCTGCACTGATTCAGTAACAATCTTTTTGTGTCGCATTTGTGGCACATGGTCATTTTAGATGCAGACTTGGAGCCAGAGGGTTTTTTCCTCTAATGCAATTTTCCATGTTGCCTGATGTATTTGAGAGTATTTTGAGCCTTTATTTGTAGAAATACAGAAGTTAAAAGTTTACCTAATAGCTAAAGGTCATCTTGGTATAGCTGCATGGGAACTTCGTGTGTTACCCTTCGGAGAGAAGGAAGAAAAACAAACAAAAAAGGCCCAAACCAACCAAACCAAAAAAATCTCAAACCCCGAAACACAAAACCCCACCCAGCCACTCAAAGGTTGTTTAATTATTTTAGTCGATTTAATGCTGCTTTTTTAACTAGAGGGGATGATTAAGGGTTTTTTTTAACTAGAGAGGGTGAAAAAACCCTGCAGCCCCTCCAAGCTGAGGTCTCAGCCCTTTTTCAGAGGGTGTTTTCCTTGGGTGGGGGCTGTTTGGGCTGTTTGTTGGTTTGAATCCGTGGCCTGTGACGAGGGTAGGGGGCTGCTGGCCTTGTGCAGCTGAGTGCTGCAGGGTTCTGGGTGCCTGGTCCCCAGGAGGAGCCTCTTCTTCTCTTCTTCAGGCTTAGAGAAATTGAAAATACTTAAAGTGCTTTAGGACCACACATGTTAAATTGTATTTCACAGCTCACAAGGAAGCTAAAGCTCATATTTTGCTATTTTTTTAAAGCAATCCTATTTGCCTGACATCAAGGCTCAAGCTCCTCTTCTGCTTTGCTTGGATTGAGGTGTAACACTGGTGCCCCTGTACCCACACTGCCCTCTCCAAGAGGCCTGGCCAGCAGCGTGGGGCTGTGTCCTGTCCTGGCTGCTGCCCCAGTTCCAGCTCAGCCTGACTCTCCCTGTCCTGCCTGGGTCCTCTCCCCATCCCCTGTCCCAACAGCCTAACACCTGTAGCAATGAGAGGATGTCAGGCTTGTACTTTCTACCAGTTCTGTGCTCATACTCAGCTGTGCTGGAGCATCTTGCTTGGTTACCCACATCCCCCAAAATAACTCCTGATTGTGGCTCCCTTTATGCTATTTTTGCATAACCAGAATTGAAAATAATGCCCAACTTTGTAAATACATTGTAATGCTGCGGATGCAAATTCATTCTCTATGTGGTCTCATGTATGATCTTTAACCTCTGGCAACTGGGAGTTTTCAGCTCTGAAGTATTCATTACTCATTATTATGTACTGTTTGTTCTTCCATAAGAGTAGAAAGCTAGTAAAAGGTAATGAAGCAGAGCCAATTTGCTTTTACTTGGAGGGTACTTATTATATGAGAGGACATAACTAATATTCAGGTATGTTCTAGTGGTTTAACCTGCAAGGAATGCCACAAGGACCTCACTGCCATTAAGCTAATGCTGTTTCCCCATTAAAAATGACATAATTCTTTTTTTGTAATACTCACTATGATTTCAAGTTCTCAAGGATTTCTGTGGAAACTGAAAAACCTGTGTCCTGCATCTTCAGAGCCTGGAAGTGTTCTCTGTTGCTGCTTCAGTGCAGTGGAGTTGTTCTCCAATGCTGTCTCACTGCAGGACTTCCCATTCAGGGCTCCCTGTGACTGATGGTTCATGACTGAGATACTTTGTGCCTAAATCTTACTTGGAATAGTTTATTCTGTTTTTGTCTTATCAGTTTATATTTTCGTTAGCTGAGTAAGAAAAGCTCTTCCTGAAGCAAACATACAGCAGTTGAAATGGGTGACACGATGCTCAGCACGTTCCTGCTGCATCCACAGTCGGTGCTGCTGCGTGTGCTGCCCTGAAACAGTGACAGTGGGTGTGTTGGCTTTACAGGATTAAATAGTTACAACTGATTTCTGATGGTGGTGACTTCATAGAGCTCTCCAAGTAGATAAGATCAGAACTTGGAATCCAGAACTGACTTCATGCAATAAAGCACATGGAGAATTGGGATGGCCTGGTGTTAGGGTCCACAGATGAGCTCTGTTCCAGAGTTCTGCTTCACTGGCTGTGTCTGGTTAGTATTGCTCTCCAGACAGCCTGAACCAACCAGGTAAACTCAGTATTGATGGTCATTTGCTGCTGCTGGACTCTGATGGCAGCCTGCTGCCAGTGGTCCCTTGGCAGTGCCTTGGGGAGAAAGGAGCATCTGTACAGGGACACCTCAGCAACTGTGTCTTAGTTGTTTGTAAATCTGTGATAGGAAATACATATCAGAGGAAAACCATGTCCCAGTTGGCTATCATTTCTTGCATTTCAAGTATGTTTTTAGACCGCTGGTCTTTCACCTGTTTGGGTTTTTTTCCTTTTTTTTTTCTTCTGTTCTTCCCCCCAATTAAACTTATTACTGGGTCCTGCTGTGGCTCATTCTCCATCCCTACCAGTGATGGCATGCTTTAAAGCAAGTTGCTAATATCCCTGTTGGCAGAAACCAGCATTAATGATCAAATGGAAGTGCTCAATGATCATCAGACACCTGAGTGGGAGTATTTACTTTTTCCCTCTATCCGGTAGCACTGCCAGCAACTCACCTCAGAATGTTTCACCAAGCAGGTCAGTGCCAAGATGTTTCAATGACTGGGAAGCTGAGGTGCAGAGGAAGTGACTGTTGGAAATGACTCAGAAACCCACGGCAGGACATTCCCTTCTTTCTGCAAGGGTGACCTGGTGTGGGTTGGCAGTGCTGTAGTCACTGTGTGACCTGGATGTAGCAGCACACGGGGTTCTCCTTGGCTTTGGCAAGCACAAACCACTGCCAGGCTTCCCCCCACGGGGCTCTGGCTGGAGTCCCCCTGCCCCTCCTGCTGGTGCTGAGCCCCCTGGGCAGGGGCTGTGCCAGGCTCTGATGGAGAGCAGTGCTCCAGGAGTGTCCCTGAGGAGGGGACATGCTGCCAGCCGCTGCTGAGCCTCGCTGACACTGTGTCAGTGGCCGTCCTGTGTCCCACGGGCACATGCTCTGAGGAGCCTTGGGCAGGGCCTGGCACTGGCATGTCCCTGCTGCTGTGTCCCCGGGCTGGGCAGCTCTGCTGCTGTCACAGGAAGGTGCCAGTTCAAAGCAGGGACCTGTGACTGCCTCTGGCTCACTGGAAGCTGCTGCAGTGCAGATTTTGCTGATCTTTAATTCATTGTCTTTGAGCTTGATTGTCTAATGAGATTATTTGTGTAGTCAGGAACGAAGGATTTTGCACTCTGTCATCACATCAAATGGCAGTTTCTCTCCACTGTTGTTTAAAAGAAACATCCACAACTTTTGTGGTGTCCCATCCCTGAAAGTGTTCAAGGCCAGCTTGGACAGGGCTTGGAGCAGCCTACTCGAGTGGAAGGTTTCCCTGCCAATGGGGTGTAATGCGATAAGCTTTAAGGTCCCTCTAAACTCAACCCAGTGTGTGATTCTACAATTCCGTAAGACCTTTTAACACTAATATTAGTCACTGTTGATTTAAATAATTAAAAGTAGGACTTTGGACCTTTGGACTGCAAAGGTTTGCTGCATCTGTCGCTTGTCAGAGCTGCAGGGCACCAGCAGCAAGACAATGGGCAGAAAGGGAGAGCAGTCCCTTTTCTTCAGCTGCTCTTCATGGTGTGTGTTGAGGTTGGAGCTCTGCAGTCCTGTGGCCTTGCTGCAGTGACCCCGAGGGCAGAGCACCCCGACCCTGCAGGCACCAAGTGATGTGCTGCCAGGAGCTGCCACAAACCACCAACTCTTCCTCCCCACGCCTGCATGGGCAGTGTGGGCTCTGCTGGCCCATCAGACATTAGTGAATCCCAGTTTGGATTTTAGCAGTTCTCTCCATGTATGCTTGCATGGCACATTGTTGATTGTTTTGGGCTGTTCCCTTTTAAAATGGAAGCTGTCCTGCAGCTTTTGTCCATTAATTTACAATAAGCCATGGAATACCAGGTATAGAGACTCAACATTAACAGAGACATTTTGGATGTGGTGTTGGCAGTTCTGAATAGAGACAAAGCAGAGAAAATTCCATAGGACAGCATAACACTGAATGTGTGTTTTAAACAGCAGCAAATTTATAAACACTATATTTGATTTGAGGTATGAAGAAAAACAAACATTCTAGGGTTTTGGTGTGGTAATTGCATCCTGATCTGACTATGTAGTATCTAAGATATTTGTGTGTTCAAGACTAACACCTGGAATAGCATGATGGATTTCCATGCCTCCTGTGTTAACAGGTGTGTATGTGCATCTGTTATTTAAATACTTTTGTAAATAACATACTTCATAAATAAAAATACCAAACACAGCTGCTAAAGTGCTGCTAAACAGCACTGAGAAATTTTGTATAAGTGGAAAAAAAAAATCCACTCTAGCAAATGAATTGAGATGTTTGAACTCTTCTACCTCCCAGGCAAGGAAAGGTTTGGATCATCTTAAGCATGTCAAGTCATCTTTGAGGGGAGTTGGAAAAGTTTCTTTATATTTTAAATATCTATACAGTCTAGGAAACTAAGTCATAGTTTAAAAAAGGAAACATTAGTTAATATTAATTGTGTGTTATGAATCTTTTATGTGGATAGCAAATGATGCTCCCCTTGCTGTTTATTGTGCCAGTGTGCCACTTACCTCTCAGGTAGCAGCTGCCAGTCCTTCCTGAGTGCCTGATCTGTCATTCAGGCTGTGTGCTGAGCTGTGGACTAGGCTGTGCTGAGCGTTAAATCGCCCTTTTCTCTCTGTTGCAGGTCGTCCATGCACACAAGCCCCATTTCATGGCTTTACACTGTCAAGAATTCGGAGGGAAAAACTATGAAGCTTCAATGTCTCATGTGGACAAGTTCGTGAAGTAAGTGGGGGGGGGCCATACCCGGCGCCCCGAGCCGGGGCCAAGGGCAGGAGCGATCAGTCAGCGGTGGGACATGCGGGTTTCATTAGTCCGGGTTTCATTAGTCCCGGTTTTATTTTATTTATCGCCTCCGGACGCGGCGGGGCCGGGCAGGAGCCCGGGGCAGCGAGCCGCGGCCGCGCGCGCCCTCTGCGGGCGGCGCCGGGCGCTGCGGGCTCGGCCGGGCTCGGGTCGGGAGCCGCAGCACAAATCCCCCAAATTCCGCAGCTCTGTCGGCATCAGAGCCGCGCCGCTCCCGCTCGTGTCCTGATGGCACTGGGAAACTCGCCATCCACGCTGAAGGTGCAGCTCATGAGGGCAGGTGGCTGTGTCAGGGGACACATTTGTCCCTGAAATTCCCCCCAGAAGAAGAGGAAGGCCCTGAGTTCTTTTGGGTGGTGCCAGGGATGTCACAGCACAGAGCAGTGCTGAGGCAATGCAGTACATTTGTATCTCCCTTTACATGTTCAGTCTTTTCTTTCTCTTTCAGAGAACTGTTATCAAGTGATGCAATGAAAGACTACAACAGAGCTCGAGTTTACCTGGATGAGAACTATAAATCACAGGAACATTTCACGGTAAATTTATTTTTTCACTAGTGTAGTTTAACCAAAGGTGAATTTCTTCTGTTTGGGATTTTTGACCCATGTGGGACTGTGAGCCGTTTCCATCCTGATGATCATTATGTTTTTACTACTACTGTGTTTTACTACTTAAGAGTGTTTATTCTGTGGTATGTGTACATGCTGATTTCCCAGTGGTGCATCCGTGTAAAATGAGCAGAATATCAGTGTGCAGACAGTCATTTGTTTAAAATGGTTGTCAAAGGGTTTTTTTTCCTCCAACAACTAACTTTGGTGGCTCAGAATCACCTTCCCTTTCAGAGCCTGTCAGTGCCTGGCAGCGTGAGGTGGTGCCAGCACTGAGTGTGATGAGCTGGGGATGAGCTTGGCAAGGGTTCAGGGCTTGTGTAAGGGATCTCCAGAGCTGGCTCACAGCCTCACTGCCCTGAGGCATGGTGACAGCAGCCAGAGCACAAGTTTGCATTAGCACACGAGTGGTGTTTAGGTGCATGTAAAATGATGTGTGCAGAGCTGCCTTTCCTGCAGAGCAGAAAGGCTTGTGTGGTTGCCAGGGCCGTGCATTGTGCCACCACAACCGCTGTTTGTCCAAGTGATCACTGCTAGGCTGTGCAGGAAAAAACAGCCTTTTGGAGGTGAATCAGTGGCATCTCCTTCTTCCCAGGGCAGAGGCTTCCTTCTCCCCCAGTATGCTGCTCAGTGGCCGTGGTGGCTCAGAGGAGCTCAACTGGGGACCTGGTGCTGCCTGGCAGCCAAAGATGGCACCTGGGGACACAGTTCGGACAATAAAAAAATAGCTGGATGGGGGTTTTTTTGCCTAGAACACACAAACCCCAGCTTGGAGGCACATAAGCTCAGGGAATAAGAACATGGAAAGGTTTTTATTTCTTCATTTTTTTAATAACTCTGGCTAGAAGCCTAGCTAAGATGAAACTGGAGAAGAGGAATCTGTGGTTTTTTTTCTCTTGCTTATCAGAGAAGATAAAAACAAGATTATCAGCTTTACTGAGCCTTAGTGGGACAAACCTCAGTCACTGATGTGAAACTGTACTCGGCAGATGTTCAGAGACTGCTGGTAGGTAAAAGCAGTAGGACAGAGCTGCGTGTTTTGGAGTCACTCCCAGCTCAGAGCTGTGTCTAGGTGATCCCACATACTGGTGGAGATCCTGTGGGGGTCCTACAGCACAGATCTCCTGGTGTGGGCAGGGCAGCTGCAAGGGGCTCTGCATTTACCTGATCTGCCTTCAGCCAGGTGAGCGCCAGAGCTCCCTTCCAGCCAAGACCTTTCTGTGATACAGGAAAAGGGGATAATCACCTGTGATCTTAATTTGGGAAACAGCATAAAAGACTAATGCAATCCATAGCAAAATACAACTTTTTTGTGTTTAAGAATAGTCACAGTACTTCATAGTATTGAAGTAATTTTATTTAGCATGAGGTACATTGATTTGATTTGATGGCATTGTGGTGTATAAAAAGGCTCTTACAGAGGTTGAACAGGAATCCCAGTTACAGCATGTGCTGTTTGTGTCTCTGTGAAGAACTCTGTATTTTGCAAAGTCCCCAGTTCAAGAACTAATGTGGCTTCTTGTTTCACATACCAGCATTATTTTCTAGGCACAGTGTTTCTTGCAGTACTCCCCAACCACCTTTGTATTTCTCCCTTTCTTGTCATAAATATTGCTTTGCTCTCTTTTTTTCTTCTAATCCTTTATTTACTAAAGCTGGGCTTTCCAGGGGAAAAAAAGTTCTTGATTCAATCAAGGGGAAGAGAAGAAAAATGACAGCTAGTACCAATGTTATTTTCCATGGAAGTAATGTAACCAAAATCAGGTTCTTATTGTTTGGTTAAATTACCCTCTGTTGAAGTGGTGACTGTAAAGATACAAAATGGGTTTACAGAAGTGTTTGATGTGTACTCCATGTGGTAGGTTGTTTGTAACCCTTAAGAACCTTTTAGAGCTGAATCTGCTTAGTGTGGAAAAGGCAGAACCCAAAGGAAGAGCAATTACTCAATGATGTTTGGTGTTACTATCACTGGGAGGAAATGCTGTGTGCTGGAGGAGTGTTTTATACCTTCATTGTTAGACTGTAGTAGTAGTGGCTTGGAACCAAAGCCCAAAAACCTAGAAAGGAGAGAGGCTGCCCTTGAGCTCCTGACTTGTTAGAGTCTGCTTTTTGGCACTGAATGCTCACAGTCCTCATTCACAGGTCCTGGCACTGCTGTCAGGAATCAAAGATTCATAGAAATGGTTTTTCACACACGTGATTTGAACTGGCAGATCTCCACCTCCTCTGTTCTGTGTGTGTGTGTGACAGTGTGAGCAGGGGTTTCACATGTGCTTTGTCCATTTAGGGTAAAGTTTTGGTCTTATCTCCAGTGTGGTTTGCCGTGTACGATGTCATGTGTCTCTGTGTTTCCTTCTTAGTTCTGTTTGATTGCAAAGTTCTGTGACTTCTGTGAGCTTTTTTCCATCCCTTCTAAGGCACAGACTTGGCAGCAGATGGTAGCCTTTTCGTTATATTATTACCTCTCTGAAATAGAAATGTTTATCATATATATTGTTGTATTATGCTATTTGCTTTAGAAAGGGAGAAGCCCAGGTAGTTACAGTTTGGCTAACCTTTATCCCTGCTGCTCTCACATCCCCCTTTTTACCAGTTTTGGCATCACTTCCTCTGTAAGGCTTTCCTTGGCTTTGCTCCTGCAAAACTAAACCAGGTTTTGCTGCCCACAATCCCTCAGCTTGGCTGTGACAGGACTGGCAGGGAGATCTGAGACTGTCAGCAGCCTCTGTCTCCAGCTCACAGCAGCACAGGTCAAATTCCACATGAGAAATAGGAAACCAGTGTACTGATGAGGTGTCTCTAGTGGAGCAACTTGGTTTTAAAAACTAATAATCCACATTGTATTAAGGACCAAAATGGATCATTTTGCATCATCCCAGACATAGAACTTAATACCATGATTTGTCATTTATGGTCACATTATACCAAATCTGTTGTAGGAGCAGCTGGTTTTAAGTGTGGGATTTGTGGGGAGCAGGGTAGGTGCCTTGATGAGGGAGAGAGCTGTGGTTCAGTGGATTGTGTTTGTTCTGCCAGGAATGATGGCAGGGTGAGGCTGTGTGGGATTTTCTTCCACTCAAAACTGATTGAACACAGAATAAACCCCCGAGCAGCAAGGCCAGGGAAGGTGCTGGGGCAGCAGGTCCCTGTGCAGGGAAAGGGTTCAGCTCACAGGAGCCCAGGGTCAGGCTGGGAGTGGCAGCTCTGGGCAGTGACTCCTGGCCCAAGGCTGTCAGTAGGGCCAGGCAGTGGAGCAACAGGGCTGTCCCAGGGCACACAGGGACAAAGCAGTTGTGTCACACCTGGGAGAGGCACAGCTTTATCAGATTTAAAAATGACCTGAAGATGAATCTTTTGGCACAGAGCTGCAGCATTCGAGCTGACCTGTCAGCACTGGGAAGGTGGCAGTGCTGGAGCTCACAGCTTTCAGCAGTTATGGATGAGGGTGCTGGGTGACAGCCTCCACAGGGCTGACAACAGCTTCCCAGAAATTTCAGATTAACTAAACTGGCAGCTCTGCTGCTCTTCCAGTTCTGACTGGAAATACCAATAGCACTCGAGTCTGGATAAACTGGCTCGTGATAAATTTCAAACACTCAAATAGCTTGGCAAAGGTTTGTGAAACAACCTCCTGTAAATCCCTGTTTGAAAGCATGGTGCTTTCTTTTGTTGTATAAAATGTTATATAGGGGATAGATCTTGATTTTTGTCAGAGAATGTACAATTAATGAAAAGATGGATATAAGAAGAATGAAATAGGTAAAACTCTGAGAAGCTGAAAAATTCAGTACATTGCATTTTTTATTTGTGACTATACTGAATGGACTTCACCTGTAATAAAACAGGTCTTTGCACTTCATTGATTTTACCAAACATCCCATTATTTACGTTCTCTGTTAATTTTATTATACTTGGTATATTTCATGTAAGGGGTAAATTATAAATCTTGTCATTTTTCTGTGTGAAGGATTACTCAAAAATAGTTGGGTGTGTTAAACTTTTGCATGTAAAGACTTCTTGAATAACCCAAGTTAATGGTAAATAAGGCGTTTTTTTCTGGAATAAAAAACGTACTGAAGGTAAATATCAGTCAGAAATACATTGGTATTTTCATTAAATCTGTAATTATTTTTATATGAAAGCATGTCAGTATAATCAGTGACATTTTTATTGTAATTAAATCAAGTCTAGTTTTGTTTTGTGCCGTGTATTTATTGATTTCTGGAGTACTCAATTAAGGTCTTATATTGCTTAGCAAATCCTTGGCTTCCTTTTCATTGTTCAGAGAGGGGAGAGGAAACTCCTGTGCAGCTTAAAGCCTTCTTGCTGTGCTGAACACGTGGTTTCTGTAGGTTGAGAGAATCTTTCCTGGAGTCAATCCTGAGGGCTCCTGGCAAACCAGACCTCCAAGGGCAAGCTGACCACCAGCTCCTCCCTGGAGTATTCCAGGAGCATGTTGGGAGCTGTGGTTGGCACAGCCCTTAGCTGATGGGCAGAAGCATCTGCACAGTGGGGCAATTGCTCCACTTCCCAGTAAAGGTTTATTTTTAAAAAATAAACAGAGTCCTCCATTGTCTATGTGCCTGCTCAGGCCCACAGGTCACTTTGCAATGAAGGAATGGCACTGGGCTCTACACGTCCTGAAGTTTCAGCCTCCTCCTAATTGCAGTGCACTGCAATTAGTTCATTGTATAGCAGGGTTTCATTCAAATTTAAAAAAAAAACCAAAAAAAAACAAACAAAAGAACCCCAAAACTCAACCTTTCAAAACCAGTATTTGTGACATTAGAGAGATGTGCTTAAACAACACCAGAGCCTCAAGCTGCAAAGCACAATTTTATTAATACCAATAGATTGAAGGGTGAAGGGGTTGCTGTGCTCACACAGCTCCCCACTTTCAAAGGGTGGGTTTCGTGAGGTAATGATTGAAATGAAATTTCCCTGCAACAGCCACCTGGGGGGTGGCCAAAGGTAAGTTGTAAATAAAGAATACAGTGGTAACAGACATTTTTCTGACAAGTCTCGGGTTTGTAACAAGCTTTCTTCCCACACCTGTGCCAAAGCTGCACTTTAGTTGCTGAGGCTGAGAGGTTTGGGGGGCTGAAGGTGGCAGAGGTACCAGTCAGTGAATGCCCATGTGGTCTCCTGCCATCACAGCCCTCTCCATGGGGCACAGATCCTTGGGGCTGTGGGGAGCTGAATGTCCCTCTGGCTGCCTGGCTGCTCTGCTGTGTGCTGGTGTTTGGTGGTGTCCCTGTGCCAGCCGTGTCCCAGCGCTGTCCCCAAGCAGCTCGGGCTCGGTGGTGACCCCAGGCTGTGCAGCACTTGTGCTCCTCACTGAGGGATGGGTGCCACCAGACTGGGAACACAGGATAAAGCAAGTCCAAGCATTGCCAGGGTGTGCAGGAAAAGGTTGTGCTTTCTCTTTTTTCCCCTGGATTGTTTTTACTTGACGCACTCCTTACCAGTTTTCTCTTGAATGTAAAATGGCTTTTACTCTAGGGCAGATAATGCACTGGTAGCCTGCAGCAGCATCCAGGGCAGACCTTTGCTCCAGTCACTATCCTTAAGAGCAATAACCTGAGCCAGCATGACGGAGGGCTCCAGTGGGGAGCAGTGGTCCTGGGAATACAGATGGACAACATGTTATTCAAGTGTGTTATTGTACCTTAAAATTATAACTGCTCCTTACTGAGAGAATAGTAAAGTTAATTTTTGTTAGATTAATGATACTTGAGTAATATTTTTGGTTGAGCTGAGTTCAAATAATTGGCCATTAATTGAAAAAGGAAATTGAAATGAATTTCTCTTATACATAAATCCTGTCATAGTTATTAATGCGTCTTAGAAAATATTGTCCTGTTCCCAGAAATGGATGGTGTACACTGATTCTCCCAAGCTTATTAGCTCTGTCAATTTAGAGTTTGGTTAAGTAAAAAAGATGATTTAGGAAGAGAGTTGTAATTGAATTGAATATTGAGGGAATTCACATGGTGATGGGTTCTCAGCCCACTTCTTCATTAATCGTTTTACGGAATTCTGAGGCTTGGCAGAAAGGCAGGATTTCCCCAGGAGATGGAGCTGGAGCACCAGGCTGCAGTGCTGGAGCTCCGCTCTGCAGTGCCCAGGTGCGGGCGCTGGACGGCCTGGGGGAGCCCCCGGAGCCTGCACTGCGCCTGGGAGGGCACGCTGGGGACACTGCCACCGGGCTGGGGACACACTGCCACCGGGCTGGGGACACGCTGGGGACACACCTCCACACACGGAGAGTGTCTTTCAGGGGCAGCGCTCTGGCTCTGGGGAGGCTGGAGAAGGCTCTACTGCCACTGGAATGTCAATCACAGTCTCAGATTTGTCACTGTCACTTTGACCCACTGCTGAACAGGAGACTTTTTAGAGTGTGTTTTCTTGCTTCTTAGTTACTGTAGTCTTGAAGTGAATTTTCTTTTACTACTCACATGAACCTGTTTCCATCTTATCCTTTTTTCCTCCCTCTCCTTTCCATAGAAAGATAATTTGTACCAGTGTTTATTTTTATACTGTTATCTGTAAAAATTATGCCAACCTAGAGAAGTAGGAGTTTGTCTGAGTGGGTATCATCAGCACACTGCTTGGCAGAGATGTAATGATCTCTGGAGGGAGGATTGGAGACTGGGCTGTTCTGCAAGTGCAGGTGATGCCACAGGAGGAGCCAGGAGTGTCATTCAGACTCTCTTCTCAAATTAACTCCTATGAGGTTTCATCCAGGGAACAATCTTCTGGGGTGCAGAAAAGTCCAGACTCCTTTCTAAGAGGGACATATGAGAAACCTGCAAGGGTTCTGTCATCATCAGTTTCCCACATCACTCCTGAGCAAATGCTTCCCTCTGTCTCCCTGTTGTGTGTTTTGCCTAAGCGATAGGTTAGTATAAATGTTTATAAACAAGCCTTACTCTGCCAGGCCTTTGGGATTTTTTTGTTGGTACTCAGGCATGTGTAAGGCTGGTGGCAGCAGGGGGGTGCCCGGGTGCAGGGCTGTGTGGTAGTCTTGGGCAAGAGCTGGCAGCTGAGCGCTGGCTGTGTGCAGCTGCTGGATACTTGGATACTTGTGGGATCTTTACTTTCTCCTAGCTCCACTTCTTAGGCAGAATAAAAGGAATAAAACCATTTGGAAAACATGTTAGTATTCCTTATAAAGGTCCTAAAATACCAGAAGCAAATCTCCAGCCATGCACAGAAGTGCTTCTAGCGAAATGTGTGTGGTAGAAAAGGGAAATGGAAAAAAGAATTTTAACCGTTTGTAGGGAAAATGCAAAGCAGGATGGAGCCTCGTGGTGGCAGTGCCTGCCAGGGATCGGGGCTGGTACTGCACTGGTGGAGACTTTGGTTCTGCACGTTTTCGAGCCGTTCTTACCTCACTGTGTCCATCTTCATCATATTCGTTGCCTTCATTGTAACTCAGAATGCTTTCCCTTTACAGCCTCCTGCTTTTTCAGGAGTTTTGGTGAAATATACAGTTGGGAGCTTCTTGAAATGTCTGTCACAAAGTTTGACCTCCTCATTTGCTCCTATCTTCTTTTAATTGAACAAAAACAAGTTCATGAAGGAAGCTGGTGAATGTCAAAGTTAATCTTACAGCTTCTGACAAAATCCTAGAAAAATGGTTGTAGAAGCATTGTCATTCTGTGACATGGACATTTACTTACAACCATGTGAAATGAAATCTCTTACTTAATTTTTTAGGGAACTAAGTTGTCTGTCAGGTAATAGCTTCCAGTCTTTTCTGAGCGGGAAATGGAATCTGAAAGGTGTTGCCACAGCAGAACCTTCCTCTGGTTTTGAGTTGTCTTTTTTTCTATGCGTTTTTGAAATATATCTCTTAACCCATCACCAGAGTTCTTGCTGGGGGGGTATGGCTTATCTTCCACCTGTTTTCTGATGCTTTTATATAATTGTGAGAGGAGGAATAATTACGGAACAGTAAGGGATTTCACAGATCAGTAGCTCAGTAGTACACCCATGGGTGCATCTCTGTTATTTACAAATGTGCTGATGTTGAAAAAAGTGGCGATAAAACGGCTTCTCCATCCACAGAATTGCTATACTGTTTCATATCAGCTACGGAATTTTTATACAGAATTGAATTTTCTATGGGATTTTATATTCAGAATTTAATCCTGCAGTTGTGCAACAGACAGGGAAAAAATTATTTGTAAAGAATAATTACAATGCGTTTTTGTAGGAATACATCTGTCTAAAAATCAGCTGAAACACTTGAAATTAAACTGCAGGCTATAGTCTCTGAACACAAGAAGAAATCAACTAAGGTTTAAAAAAAAAAAAAGACTTTTCTAATTGCGCTGGAGAGGTGAGGCTGGAGCAAAGCCTAGCTCTCCTTTCCGGCAGAGCCTGCTGTGGCTGGCGGTCCTTGGCCGGCGCTCCCGTCATGCGGGCAGCCCCGAATCTCGCGTCCCCGAGCCTGGTGTGTTCTTGGACTGCAAAGAAACTGCCGGCTCCGCGCTGCGGGAGCCGTGCGGGGATGGGCATGGGCTGGGCCGGGCTCCCTCAGCCCGGGGGAAGCAGCCCGGGGCTGGGTTGTGCTGGGGGAGCCGTGCGGGGCTCTGCTGGGCTCCCTCAGCCCGGGAGGAGCAGCCCGGGGCTGGGCTGTGCTGGGGGAGCTGTGCGGGGATGCGCTCTGCTGGGCTCCCTCAGCCCGAGAGGAGCAGCCCGGGGCTGGGCTGTGCTGGGGGAGCCGTGCGGGGCTGTGCCGGGCTCCCTCAGCCCGGGAGGAGCAGCCCGGGGCTGGGCTGTGCTGGGGGAGCCGTGCGGGGCTGTGCCGGGCTCCCTCAGCCCGGGAGGAGCAGCGGCCGAGGGCAGCGAGGCGGCCGCGGCCCTGTGCCCCGCTCCGGCGGGCCCCGTCCCCGGCCTGCGCTGCCCGCGGGCGCTGGAGGGAGCCGGCAGGGTTGGTGCCCGGGCAGGGGGCACAGCAGCACGGCAGGGGCCGTTCCGGGATGGACGCGGTTGGGGTTTTGATTTTCTTGCTCTGCTCCGTGCTGTGGGCGCTGGGTGCCTGCGCAGTTCCCCGGCGGGCCGCCGACAGTGGGTCGCTCTGGCACTGCCGCGGGCTGGCCGTGGGCAGAGCTGCTCTCTTTTCAGTGCAGGAATTTTTGTTTGCTTCTGCCTTGCTGCATATTTAATTACTGCGTGTTCTTTAAGTAATTTGCCCCAAGATTTATGGAAAGAGTTATTGGTTGGCTCAACACATACCTCAAACAGTAAATCTTCTCAGTCATCTGCTGTTTGTTTGACAACTCTCCTTTTGAGAGTCCAGTGGTATTTCCAAGGTTTTAACTTGGAGTCCATGGCAGGTTAAGACTTGTTGCCTGCTTTTTTGCATGAAAGTTCTTAATTTTTATTTAGCTTTTTCCCTTTTGTTTCACTACATAGCATTTGAAGAACATAGAACTTGAAGAAGTACACAGCTCTTGAAAAACAATTCTGTTTGATGAATACATTTGTTCTATTCAAACAGTAAAGAATTTTGAGGGAAAGCGTGGCTAGTAGAGATTCTCACTTACTGTGAATGGAATAAAAGGGTTTTTTTCTGGCCTTTTTTTTTAATACAGTTTCTTTGCAGTCCAAGAACACAGCAAATCTTCTGGAGGTGAAAGGAAGGAAATTTCTGTGGTAGGGGAGCAGGCTTTATAGAGTAAAGGCTGTCTTGGTACAGGCAAAAGGCTCGCAGCTTTGATCATGGCATTCCTGAGTGCAGGCGCTGACACTGCTGTGCCCTGTGTGTCTGTGCCTGTCCCCAGGGCCCTGCTGTGTGGCTCTGGGTGCAGCAGAGCAGCACCAGCCAGAGATGCCTGCGCTGCCTCGCTCAGTGCCTGGCTCCCCACTGGGCACTGTGGGCACTGGCTGCCATTGCCCACCCGTGGTCACTGTGAACAGCTCCCCTGGGACAGGGAGCTTCTGGAGCAGAAAGGAGAGCTGAGGACTGCTCGGTGTCTGCTGTCAGCAGCTCATCCCTGAGCAGTCTCTTCCCCCAGCGCTGCCCTGCAGGCAGCTGCTCGCTGTGAGCGTTTTGTTCAGCACACTGGGAACACGTGTTGGATGCTGAGTGTTGTGGAGTGTATCCACTCGGATCTAACCCTTCCCTTATAACACACAGGGACCCTCCCAGCCTTCTCTTCAGGCTGTGGGGCAGTGCTCCGCGGCCCTGCCGTTGTCCCCAGCCCCTCGCTGCCCACTGCCCCCCAGCTGACCCGGCTCCTCACAAGGGCTGAGGCTTCAGGGGCATTTTGTGTGAAGCTCACCAAGTGCTCAGCAGGATGTGGTGTATTTAATGAAACAAGAGGAATTGTAATGGAAAACTTATCTGCTGAAGTAATTGATGATCTAACACAAATAATACAGGAAATGCTTTAAATTGAAGTTTTCAAAGCCCCACATGGGAGTCCTCTTTAGAGACCAAACTAGGTGACCAAATTTAGAAATTTGGGCACCTAGTTCCCAAGTTTTGTCTTTTTACAGAAAAAACAAAAAGCCTCTGGTATGGAGCAGTCAGAAATCCTGTTTGCATTTGTGTGTGGTAGGGTGAAGGGCAGGGCCAGTTACACATTGGTCGAGCAGAGCCTTCATGTTATTAAGAGCTCTTTTCAGGTAATGCATGTGTGGAATTTGGTTTGTGTGACAAAATGTTTGATTTGGAGCAGCTTTGGCTTTCAAGAAAAGATGTGAGATTTGAAAATATGAAAATAATTGCTTTAGAAATTATGAAATGCTGCTTAAGGCACTTGCTAATGTGTTTGTTAAGATCAGTGTGACTGTAGAAAATCAGATGTATGGTGTTTACTGACAGAAATTAATGGGTTTATTAGTGTTTGAAATAATGTTATAATGCAGCAATTGTAGCCAAAAAGAAAGCAATCCATGAGGCTGCTCACCTCCTGACTGTCAATGTCCTGTGACATTCACTGCACTCATACCATGCTCACCCACCATACCATGCAGAAGGGCTGGGGATGCAGCTGTTATTTCGCATTGAAATCAAAACTAGCAGGAGTAAAAGATGGAGCTGTGTTATGTCACCTGATCATATCTCATGATATGGCTGTTCTGTGAGAGACACTGAACATCACAATTTCCAAGGGAAAAATGGTAAGATTGTGCACAGCACTTGAGTGGTGCTGAGCTGAGGTGAAGCCTGCAGGCTCTGCTGCTAGAGGCTGATGGATTTTGGCAGTGGAGCCATTCCTAGGGGCAGAAGCCAGTGACAAAGGCCCAGCAGACGGTGTGTTGTGCCTTCAAGAGCCGTGAGTGTGTCGAGGTTTGGGCGTGAGTGTTGAAATGCCTCAGACACACTCCCACTGCTCTGTTACATGTAGCAATGTTTACAGCATGCAGACACAAACTAGAACCCTCTGACACTGAGGAAGTGTTTCCACTTCGTTTTAGAGGGCTTTCCAAGTATCTATTGATCAGTGTTCCCTAACAGCACAGAAATAATGTGTCTAATTTAACTGGCCACATGGAAGAGTATAGAAAAAACATTAGTTATCCCTTGAAAGGCTTAGAACGTCGATAGGAGGACATAACATTAATGACTTTCCTATACACAAGCTTCAAAAATGGCTAAATGAGGAAGAAATTACAAATTTATTTTCCTATAATTTCAGCAGTTGTCTTGTTTTACTGCACCAGTAAAGCATTAAGCAATGAAATGTCAAACAAGGAGTATTTTCCTGATAATTTGTCTGACATGCAAAGTGTGTGAAACAAAAGAGGAAAAGGTAGAAATGTGGGGTTTAGTCATTTTGACAAATTTAGTGATTTTTGCTCATGAATTCTGGCTGAGACACTGCTGCCTCTGTCCAAACAGTTCCAAATATTGCTGTTTGCTGAGTGGCTCACTGTACAGGAATAGCTTTGTGTCTCATTTCTGGCCTTTACACTGAACACAGATTGTCATATTGGCAATAATTTATTAACATAAATAAATGTAGCAAAACAAAAGCAACTGATCATAACAATTTTTTTCGCATGAACGGGATAAATACCAGGTCTCCAGAGGTGGGTAACAGCAATTGCAGTTGGGAAGGGTAGTTATCTGTTCCCTTCTTTTGGTTGTGCATATCAAGGTGTAAAGGAGTTTGGGGTTCATTTCATTCTATTCCATCTTTTCCAGGCAAACAAAAGGTGGTGTTGGAGAAAAATGTAAAATCTGATTTCTGAATGAATCACCGTGAAACGTTGGTTCTAGGAGTGCTGGGCATTACTCCCGGACTACCCCAAACCCTTCCCAGGTGCTGTGTCCTGTGCAGGGGTCCCTCCCTGGCAGGGATGGGGTGAAGTGCTCTTGGCTGTTGGGGAGAGCAGGTTTGCCTGTGGTGTTTGGATGTGTCTGTGTGACTGTGTCCTCCCAGTCTGACTAGTCACATTGTGCATCTTTTGTCTTTAGGTTTAGTGGAGAGGCATTCGTCCTAACGTTTGGAAAAGGCTCCCATCTCTCACAAGGAGGCATGTTTTTCTTTCCTGAAAGTTGTTACTGTACCAGGGTTCTCAGACATCCATTCTTTGTCCTCAAACTAGAAGGTCTCTCTTACACCTGCTTTGTAATAAGCATAGGAAAAATTGTGCTGTAAACAGGAATTGGCATCTGAAAAGTAGATTCTCTTTCTTCCAAATAACAAAGTCAGTAAAAGAGTAAAGTTTTATTTGGGACAGGAAAGTGCATTATCTTGTCCAAGAGACAACATCAAATGATAAAAATACCATGGAAGGTGGAAATCTGTCTCATGCAGTGTTAGGGCTGGTCTTTAATGTCTGTTAAAGTCAGCAGATGTGGCTGTGGTGAGGCAGTCCATGTCCCTGGACGCAGGCTGGGACAGCTCGTGCGTGTAGGTACAGCTCACAGTCATGGAAGTTATGGGAAATAGGGCTGCCCAGAAACTGGGCCAGAATCCACGTGACCCTCATACTAAAATTCATAGTTGATGGTTTGGCCACTTACAGTAGAGCAGTTTGGGGGGTTTGGACCACAGAGTAAGGAATCATGTAAGGAAAGGAGGTCTGCAGGGGTGGGTAATGTGTGAGAATGCTCAGAACAAAGTCCTGATCATCAGTGAGTGTATGTACCCTGGGGGGTAGAAGAAGACAAAGTAAATCATTACTTTAATCTAAAAAACCCAATCAAGCCAACACACGCACACGCAAATATCAAAAACTCACAACAAAACACAAAACCCTCTAACTCATTTTGCAAGAATTTTTGTCTCTCTCAGCTAATTACAGTAATGGCTTACTAACCAGGCTCAGAAGGCTGCAGTCTTATATGCCTTGCATTCCTGAAAAGGTCTCCAAAAAAGATGGAGTATTTCTGTTTTGACTCATTTCTTTGTGAAACAAAGAACAGAGAGTGCAAATCTGTGCACTGGGACTCTTGGGCTGAACCAGAGCTTATCTGCTGCACACACTCTGGGCCTGCACTCCATGGGTGTGTCCTCCCTCCGGACTCACCCTCTAGGCAGGAGCAAGGACTCTGCTGGTGGTACCTCCTTTAGCTTTTGGGCAGTAGTTGGGAGAACACTTGCCTGTGGGCCAGAGGCCTCAGAGATAAATGGGGAAGGAAAGGATGGAAATATAATTTGGAGGCTGCTGTTTTCTGTGGAAGTGCAAAACAGCTTCTTTGCCATAAATTTGTGTTGACGCAATTTCTCCGATTAGACAAGGGTTATTCTTCTGTATATGGAAATGATTTTTTGATGGACCAAAAAAAGTATCTCCAATGGTCCTGAAAGAGTGAGAAAAATCTGAGCTAAAAGAATTGGAACACTTGGAAAATACAAACTTAAAAAAACTTAGATGAACGACTCCTAAACCAGTTTGTGGAACTGGAGACAGTCACTTGGCAGTAATTTCTTAGGATTTCCAGGGCACCACAGCTCCGCTTCATTTTTTTGCCTTTAACCCTGAGCCAACAACACACCACGTGCAGAGTGTTTGTAAGTCTTCTGCAGAGATGCAATGGGTATTAACAGGCCAGAACAATGCTGTGTGTCTGTACTGGCTGAGCAGGAAGGATGTGTTCCTTAGCAAGGATGGTGGAGTGGAGAAACCTGGGGAGCATTATCCAAGGTATGTGTCTCCATCAAAGCACGTCCAGTGATAGATGTTTTTCCAGGGGCCTTGGATGTGTTGTAAGTTTTCAGCCTTTCTCCCAGGTGAGAGATACCAACTCACAAACTTGTTCCCTGCCAGGCTTCCAAATAGCTCCTGGGGACACCAGGATCCTAGGGCTGGTCTCAGCCAGGTTTTAGTGTTTGTTTTCTGATCTCCTAATACTAACATAGGAGTAAAAAATGTCATTTGTCAGCTGGGATCCCTTTGGTTTCTGACTGACAGAGATCAACAAACCAAGAATTCTTACTGAGTTGCAAGATATAATTGGGATATTAGATGCTTTACAGTGCAATCCTAGGACTGTTCCTTCCAAGCAATGTCACAAAAACACAGGTGACCATCCACATGTTTGGGTTATTTTTCAGTCACTGCAGTTCTCCACTTCTTGGGTCTGGAAGGACTTACTGGCTCAAATGTAGGAGTGGGTATCAGTCCCTCTCCATACAGAGGGGGCTGGGGTGCTGCGTGTGTCCCTGCGAGTCCGAGGAAGTCTCCTTACCCTGACTTTGCAGTGCCGCTGTCAGGAAGCCAGAAGCTGCTGGCTTTCAGTTAATGTCATTACATAAAGCTGCTCCTTTAATATGACCTTTAGCTCAGATACATAATTTGGAGAAATAGTCCTGCATTTACTTTTCAGTTAGTATTCTGGAACACACCCCAGGAGGATGACTGTCATTTATCACTCTTCCAAGCACAGGACTTCATGAAGGCAATTTTTAAGAGAGTGTGAGCTATTAATTATGCCGAGAAAAGAATGTGTTCCTTGGAGCAGCCCATCTTGCAGAGACATATTTCCTTGTCTCTGTTGCTTGTTTTCTAAGACACTCTAAGAAGAAAGTGTGAGATTTCCTCATAAATGCTTCTTACTGGTAGATGCCTTTCCCGTTTTGGTATCCACCTGGTTTCAAGTGAGCTGTGCTTTTAAGAAACTGATTACTGCACTAAAAAACAAGTAACAGCTATGTTATCTGACTTCTCAGGGCTGGACCATCACCATTTTGTTACAAAATCACTTGGGGTGTCCAATTAGTGCTTGGTTTTGAGTTGTGGTTCTGTGATCACGAGGGTACTTAGTCCAGACAGCATAGTCAGCCTGCAGCAGTTACCTGTGCAGTGCATGCATGCCCAGGTAAGCTTGAGTCTTCCAAGCTCTGCCAGCCACAAGTCCCACAGTCCTGTTCTTGTGACACACACGTCCCATCCCTGGCCTCCATGTCACTGACCTGTGTCCAGTAAAACCCGCAGTTATTGCTCTTCTCCGTATTTGGAAACACTTGTCCTTTTCCTGCAGTGCTACGTCGGTGTTTGCGCAGCATGTAGTCTCTTACCCTGGAAGGGTGATGTGGAAGGGACGTTTGGAGCCCCAGGGCTGCATGTAAAAGGTGCCTGTGGTGCTGTGTGTCGAAGGGAGGGCAGCCAGGCTGGGGCAGTGCTCGGATGGCTGCAGGAGCAGCAGCCTGTCCTGGGCGCAGGGCTGGAGATGCCGGGCAGCCTTTGGCTCTCCCGCCTGCTCCCCAGCCCTGCCCGTGATCGATAGAGCCACCGGAGCCCACGAGCAGCCCCTCGTGCCGCTGGGATCCTCCCTCCTGCTTCCCCGGTGCGCTCCACTTCTTCCAGCCACCAGAACAATATTTTGAAATTTATGGAAAATTAATTATCGATTACAGATGTGCCCTGGTTCAAGGAAGGTAAAAACGAATGGATGCATTTACGATGAGGGACGTAATCCGCTTTGTGAAACTGATTGTCTTTCGCTCTGCTCCTGCCCTCCCTCTCTTCCCCTTCTCTCTCATCCTGCTCCCTCCCCCTTCCCGTACACCGGGTAAGAGACAGGCCTGATAAAGTGGGAGAAGCAAGATTGGTTTTCTAAGGGCACCAGGCCCTTCATGACCAGGTAAATCATGGGCTGTCTGGAGCTGGGGCTGGGTGATGACCTGCTCCCTGTGCCGCGGCACTGCACCCCCCTGCGGGACGTGATGATGTGCACCCGTGCGGCTGCGGGGGGCTGCAGTGAAGGTGAAACTGTCATATCGATCTTTTTAGCACTAAAATATGAGCCACTTTACTCCACTCCCCGATGCTGTGATGTGAAAAATAATAACTCGGATCCAAATTAAAAATATTGATCTCTGGAAGGTGTTGAAAGTAAATAAACACCTTCCGAAGTTTTCGGGTCAGCCAAGAAATGGTATTCAGCAATAAATGTGTCGGCATGTCAGAATCCAGGGTTCTTGATCTGTTTTTCCTTTCAAATTGATTTTTCATTACTTACTTCCTAAAAGTGTTGGAATTTGGTCCTCTACCGTTAAATCTCAGTGTTTGGGCAAATTATTTCTTTGGGGCTTATGAGGTGCTCCTAATCCACTCGGTCATTGATTGATTGATTTTTGACTCAATAAACTTGCATTACCCTTGCTTTATTTAAGGCTTCCATCATAATTTTTTGTACATTTAGGCTTGACTTTTTTATTTCCTTCTAACAGATGAGCTGACATTGGTCTATCAAACATGTGGGAAAACAATTGCCACAAGGTTAATTTTATTGCTAGCTCCATGCATTTTAAGTAGGTGCCAGGTATTTTCCACTCCAGGCTGATAAATTGCAGTTGAACCACTAAAGCATAAGAATGAACAGAAGCACTGTAACAACAACAATAGAAACCCCATAGAAATGCATCACAGAGCATAAGCATTAAATGGATTATTTTTGCTTCATTGGTTTAACTTCATTTTACATCGGAACAGCAGTAGGTATGCGGCAGTGTAATGAGCTCTTTAACCGGACTCGCTCAGGCCCTGGCACTGCAGCGTTGTGTACTCTGGGGGTGGAGGTATTTAGGTGTTTCTGGTTAGTGGAAAGGATAAAATACAATCACCTGCATTTTCAAAAAGTCATTTTCTCTTTAAAAGTGGCCAGCTGAGTTTTAGATATCAGAATGTTCTTCTGGACAGGTTTATTGATGTTGCTGTTCTCTGGCAGCCGTTGCAGCGATGGCAGAGCAGCGGCTCAGTGCTGAAAGGTGGCAGGAAAGGAGAGCTGCAGTGAGCATGGGAGGGGCCTTTTCCCTGAACAGAGAGAGGAGTTTGGTCAGTGTTAGAAAAGACCTTTAAGCCATTGGGTCTGTCCTGCGGAGCCTTCACTGTACCCCAGCTCTCCCCAAGTCACCGTTCACACCTTCAGGTGTTTCCATAGGTGCAAGTTCCCATTTTGCAGTGGTCCTTTCCCTGGATCATGTGTTTATTCTGTTTAATTCAAGGAGACATGATCAATTAGGAGGAATAAAACTGGATATCTGTAAATGGCTTGTTGGAGCTGATGGCAGTTTTGGTCATTGTCCATTCCCTCTATAACTGCATTTTGTCAGCCAGGGTATTCATCAGCCACGGTTAGTGTGCAGGAGTTTGATTAAAATTCCTGGGGTTCATACTACTTATTTGTTTTTAAACCTGTATCTGTTTTTCTGGTATTCCTATGACATGGCGCAAGTGTGCTCCCAGGACTGTAAGGCTTACACATAGGAATCTGTATGAACCACCAGCTCACAGGCGGGGTTCCCCATGTCCTGGGAAATCTGGCAGTATATTTCCTGTTCTTTCAGATCACTTGTGGTGAGGCAAAGGGAAAAAAAAATTTTTTTTACTAATGTGGGTGTTTTAAATGCTGTTTGTAAACCTGATATTCTTCTCTTTGTGTGTGTTAAATAGCAAACATCCTGTGTTTATTTTCAGGGACATTTTTTGACTGTGGGTTAATGGATATTCTTAGAGTTTGTTCATAAAAGGTCCAGTGCAGTAATCAAAAAAATGGGAGAGGAATAAATCTTTAAGAGTGGGGCCGAGGAACCAGTAAAAGAGAAAAAAACCACAGATTTACGTGTAGAGATTGAAAGCAAGAAAGAATTCCTAACAGTCTTTGTAACAGTCTTTAAATGTTCTCTCCCTCCTTCATAGCTTTGCACTCATTGTCCTGTGGACACCTTTGGCAGCTGTGTCTAACACAGCAGCACTAAAACTTTTCTCCTTTCCTTTTTAGGAGTATTTCCAAGTGGAAAAGCAATATTAGATTCTGTTTTACTTTGGAAATTAAAGAGAGTTCAGTCCCATTATCTATTTGGGTATTTTTCTCTATTTGCAAAGACGTTTCTATTTCATTGGCAAAAAGGAGAACTTTGAACCTCATTGTCCCGACACCTGATAATACCAGTGCCAGGGTTAAGAGCTCACGTGGCATGAGCATCCTCAGCTACTGCAGCACTGTGGCAGTCCCTTGGTCACCTCACATTGTCTTTAGCAACCTACCCCTGGTTGTGATATTAAAAAAAAGAAGTAGTGAGTAGCTGTTTAGGTCTTGCTGGTTGTGCTTGGTTTCTCCATTTCTGTTAAAATCAGTGTTATGCCCAGATTGTCTTTTAATTCAATCACTTGTCACTGGACTTTCCTAAAGAGTACAAAAAATTTGTAACTGACAGGCTGGCAAAGGTTTGACCAAGTGTACTGTGGTTGGACCATATATCAGGGCAAAAGACAAAAATGATTGAGTGCTGTGTCACGGCACCACACGTGGGAAACAAATATTCTGCACAAGATCTATAGGAGCAAACTGAAAATTTGTTAAGCTCTTAAAGAGCTTAAAGGCTTGTTAGCATTTCCTGGCAGAAGCCCAGTGAAGTGGTGAACAGAAAGAGCCAAAGAGTCCCAATGGCTGATTCAGAATTCGGATTTGTGGTTCTGTTCAACATCCTGCTCTGTACAGGCACTCAGTCTTGTGCTGGGACTGCGACCAGGATGTCTCCTGGCACCTGGGGCCTCCTCACTCCATGGTCTGAGACCCCCTACAATTGAACAACTGTCACCTGTGTTCAGGGAATTCATCAAGTTCCTTTTTGTCAAACCGTAGAAGAGTCTTAGTAATTTCTTATAAAATGCTGCTGTCCTTTGTGTGCTTGGATTGGTTTTGCTGAAGTGACTGAACTCACAGTGTTTGGGTCTGACATGGCCATCTGCTACCTCACCAAAAAGGATTTATTTGGGTTTACTTTGCCCAAGATGGGTACCTGATGTGAACAGCTTCTTGTGGAGCTGCCAGCATAGAACGAAGACCCTCCATCACCCAGATGAAGCCCCTCATTACTGCAGGTGTTAAATGAACCAAATATGCATAGGAGGAATGAAGATCAAGTTAGATTAATAAATCTGTTAAAGCACTTGGTTTTCCTTATCTTCTTACAGGATAATAAAAGACTACTAGAAAAAAGTCAGCTCATACTAGATAGAGTATTAAAAGAGTTGTTTTTAAATAGGACAGCGATGAGGATAAATAAATCTGATGGACTCCCAGTAATGTTTGGTTTGTTTATATTGACCTGTGTTATTTCTTAAAAAGCCTGCCAGTGCAATTTGAAAAGCAAGGTGAGGTTGAACACTTACTCTTTCTTCAACAGCAAAGGTATGTTTAATAATTCTGAATGAATCTGTCACTTGGGGTAAATTTTACCTATGCTTCCTTCATTCTTCAGGCACTGAGAGCAGTGATGATTATTAAGCTTTGCAAAGCCAACATGGGTCAACATGTGCATGATAAATGGAGCTATTATTGTACATGGGGAAACAATTAATGTGATGCTCCATACAGTGGGATGTCCATTAACACGCCCTACTAGTAATGCAAGCCAGAAAAGCTGTAGTAGCGTGTGCCCAGGTTTTAGGTGGGGTACAAAGGAAAAGATCATCATAATCTATTCAGGAACTAATTTGAAAGTTCTTTCTTTCTTTTCTTTCTTTCTGGCCAGCAATGAGCTCTGCTCTGAACAGTGGGGTTAGGCAGCTGTCCTCATCTGTACCCTTGGTGAACCATGCTCCCTGCTCTGCCCGGATGCTTCAGGAGAAGTGCCTAGTTCAATATTCTTAGCACGTTACTCTTTTTTAATATATATTCTATGAATTCAGGTAGCTAGCTGTAGAATCCATATGTGGACTCATGTCTGGATTAATTTTTTGTACTGTGTAACGGGGGAAATATTTCAAGCTGTCAGTGCAGATACTGCATAAAATTGTTAGGGGTGATAATTTCACTGTGGTATGAAAACAGTGTTACTTCATATTTCCTAATTTAATTGTAAAAGCCCTCCAAAAGATGTCTGTCTAATTTCCTCTTCCAAGTTTCTTGAAGAAGAGTAACCTGTATTTCCCTATGCTATGGCAGCACCAAGTCTTTGGGCCTGTCACTGATGTGAGAAGAGAGGGTAAAGCAGAGTTTGAGGTATTGGGGAATCTCAGAGTAACAGTGGCATACTCATTTGATGTGCTTTCTGGTCATTTTTTTAAAGATAGCAGTTTGGTTCTGTTTTGGTGCAGAAGCTTTATCATTTAAAGGTTTCATTATGAGAGCAAAATGTAATAAACTCACAGTAGCATTCCTGTAGCCACTCAGTTTTGAAGCTGCAGCTATTCCTGCAGGGGAAAGATGTTTCATTCCATCCAATGTCACTCGGGCCTTGGTTTGAACTGTGCCATGGCAGCAGTTGCTGTGTCAGGGCTGAGGGAGGGACACCAAACCTCCTGCACACCACTCCATCAGCACGACTTAATTTTAATTTCAGCACTCTGTTTGTGCTAGAGTTAACAAATTTGATTTAAAAACTTAAGCTTGTTTTTAAAGCTCAGTTCTTTCTTTCCATTTTCTTCATCATTGGGAAAAATTTTAATAGGCTTTGGTTACCCTTTCAGGGTTCTTTGTTAGACACTTCATCTAAGAAAATCTGCGGGTTGATAGATTTTCTGATTAAATACTTGAGACACAGCAGATGTTTTAATTGTCCTGAGATCCATTTGTCGTGAGAGTCTGTGGCAATGTGCAGTCTGCTTTTTAGAAACACTGATTGATGAATTCTGCTGTAATTTAAACTAAAAGTTAATAAGACAGGCCTACATGGATCTGATGCAAGTTATTAGACCTGTAAGGCACTTTAATATATGCCATTTATTATTCAAAGAAGTGAAAGCCAAAAATGTTTCATGTGCACTAATAAAAATTCAATATAATTATTTCAGAGAACTTCGGGAAATGCAAACGGTCAGATAAACTGAATTTATTAAACAATATCTAGTGACAGGAATGCTGATGGACCTCTCCAGCTGGTGGTACCTTTTGCAGTAGGAGTATGATGCTGTTGAAACTTCCTGTGTGTAAGAGGTTTTTGACTTTTCCTTACCATTGAGTTAAAACCATGACATTCAGTGTTTCACATTTCCTCTCTGCTTCAAAATATAAAATGTTGATGGCTTTGCCCAGTGTTTTGCCTAAATTGCTGTGGATTTCTGTATCCCGAGGTTAGAGATGAGCTCAGGTAACAATAGCTTGGGCTGCACTTTCCACTGGTCAGGCCTGAAATCCAAACCCACTCCTATGGCTGTCTCATAAAGTTTCAGCTTTTCTGCTATTAAAATCTTCCTTTGAAATAATAAATGACTACATGCTGTCAAGGTAGGGTCTGGAAAGGCCAGCACGTAGAATGGGCTGAGATTTCATCTGAGTGTAGTTGAGTTTTATAGATCTATTTATGAGATCCAATACTGTAATGATGTAATTTTACTTGTCTAATAAATGTAGCTGTACGAAGGATAGCAAACATTTCCATTGTGACCAAAATCCTTTAAACTGCAGCCACTTTGATCTTAGAGCTCATGCTATTTAATAAATGCTGGCCATTCTTCTAACAATCACAATTATTTAAAGGGTTTTCAAAAGGGATAGAGCAAATCAAATAAAACAATTACTGTTGTATCTCATTCTGAAGTTAAGTGTATTTTTTATGTGAGTCTTGTTTAGTGTCTCCTCCCAGTTTTCATCCATTATCACAATAATTGAGTTTGTAGCTGGAATTAAATTTATCAAATTGTGTTATCCTCTTTTGAAATTGGATAGGTATCCTGGCAGTGGGAGCTAGAAGTTAATCTGCTTTGCTAAAGCCTCCAGTGGCACAGCGGCAACAGGATTGAGAAGGCTCAAACATTTTCCTGTCACCCTGGACACGATGTAATTTCTCCTCAATCCCTTGTGCAAATAATGACATTTGAATCGAGCATTAACAGGCTTAATTACTTTAAAATTGTCATTTTAATTTACACTGATATAGTATTGATCATACAAGCAGAGATTAAGCTGTTCACTGGAGCAGATGATGGGGAATTAAACATTAAAGGGTCCTCGTGGGGCTGAGAGGCCGCCCAGAGAGTGCCAGGAGAGGAATGATATTTCTCCGTAATGAACTGGCGGCATGCAGGGACATGAATCTTTGGCCTACTGGAAAAAGGGAAATAATGGGGTTTGGGAAGCATTTGCAGGTTATTCATTCGCTGCCATGCACCAATTCTCCAGTGATTCATCCACCTCACCAACATTTATTTATCTAGCAAATTCAGGAGCTCTGACCTTTCTGCTAAGTACATTTAACATAAGACAGAGTGGAATATTTCAGGTGTAACTTTTTACAAATATTAGTTATTGTTTCTTATTTCTGACTAATATTAAACAGAGTTATTTAATCTGCCATCCATACTTGCACCCATTTGCGTGACTCATGATGAGCGGACGGACTTCATAAAGAGATCCAGGTATTGTGGGACTCGATGAGGTCCTCAAAGTCCTTGACCTCATTTAGTTACGGTCTGATTTTCTTCTTTGGCAAACCTGAATTAAAGTTAATTTAAGGCAAGCTGACATGAGTTTACATGGGTGATTATACAGCATATAATAGCAAAAATGATGACTAATCCTTGTAAAACCTCCAGCCTAAAAATGCCACCACTCTGGTAGGGAGCATGTTTTAAAGGACCAGGCAGATATAGATGGAACAGTTTAAGGCTAAAATTTTCATTTTAGGATTTGGATTTGTCTAATAATTTATTGAAATGTCGCTAGGAAACAAGTATTGCTGTTTTGATAATTTACAGTTTAAAAATTCAAAATTAAATGGAGGTACTAAATTTCACAAAATCGATTTTGTATTTTTTTACATAGCAAAGTTATTTTTTTTCCCTGTCCTGAGCTAGTAGGCTAGTTTTCCTTATGCCTTACATTTTATTTTTATCAGGGAAAGCCATAACTATACAGGATTCTGGGTGACTCAGTTATCACAATTCAAAATCAAGTGTCTTCTTTCTGAAAATTGACATTTTTCTTTCTTAAGAGAAGAGTAGAGCCAGATCACCCCCATTGACTCCAGGCATTAATTTTTATTATTTATTTGGTAATTATGTAAATTCCCAAGGAAGCCCATTGAAGTCAATAGCATCTGTGAAGTTGTTAGTTAGTGTAGCTTCCTTAGGAGGTCGTTTCTTCTTGCGTGTAACCAAGGGATTGGTCCCTAAAAGTGAGGAAGGTAAAACAATGTGGAAAATTGAATTTTCTTATGGCTTACATTTTTTTGCTTTCACTGGAAAATACTTTGAATAAAACTGTAATCTGTTGCTAGACAGAAAAAGGCATGAGGTTAGGATTCTGAAACATAGCAATGGTTTGTGCTTGTTTTTTTTTAAACAACTTCCTTTTGAAAACGAAGGAAATTTGTGTTTACCTATTTTTTTATCCAGAAGGACATTTTGATTGGGATTTGGGGGAAGATCTTGCGGTTTGGATTTTTGTTTTTTTTAATTACAGACTTAGGAACATACTTTGTTGCTTCATTGCTCTCCGTTCTCTGTGGGTTTGGCTGGTTCTATAGGTTTAGTAGATTTTGCTTAAAAATGTTCCTGTTTTCCCTGAAGACTGAACTGCTGAGTCCCGCAGTGCAAGTGAGGAAGGCTGTGCTGTGCTGAAGTGCAGCGTGGCTGGAAGGGCTCAGGCTGCCGTGTGCAAGCCAAGGAAATTGGAAAGAAGGGGCAGCTGTGGCCGAGGTGGAGGAGGAGGCTGGGCAGGCACAGAGCTGCACCAGCGGCCAAGTGCTCACTCCCTCCGGGGCGCCCGGCGAGAGCTCCCTCGTGAGAGCCTGGCGTGTGTCTGTGTGTCCCAGTGTCCATGTGTTCCAGTGTCCACATGTCTGTGTGTCCCTGTGTCCGTGTGTCCCAGTTTCCGTGTGTCCCAGTGTCCACATGTCCCTGTGTCTGTCTGTCCCTGTGTCCATGTGTCACAGTGTCCGTGTGTCCCGCGCTGCTGCCGGGGTGCGTGGCTGGGCTGGGCTGGGCTGGGCTGGGCGGGTCGGCGGAGCCGGTGCTCCTGTCCTGGAGGGCCGAGTCCATCTGCAGTTCTTTGCAGGCTAATGTATCGCTGCAGAGACTGGTATAGACATCTGAAATACAATTAAATGGCAGGAATGCTCTATTTGTCTAAACAAGACAAAGCATGGAATGGGTTCATTTGACTTGGAACATGTAATTAGCATAACCCTTCTGGATGCTTGTTTTATCATTTGCAATATAGTAAATGATTGATTATTGTACTGTACCTTTTGAATGTCATTAACAGAATTGTTTTGTCCACTTGATTAATATGTTGCCTCAACCTCAGAATAATCAGATTAAACTGGGTTGTCTTGTTCCTTCTGACTTGGAACATTAGTATTTCCATGCGCCATCTTCTCACGAAGGTCCCATGTAGACTGTCTTGGGTGCATTTTGCTAACTCCAGTCGTTTCAGGATACATCCAGCTGGGAATCTCTCCTGATGTATGGAATGCGTGTTGCTATAAAAATGTATTTTACAAGTTACTTAACTACTACCTTCTAAGTTCAGACAGTGGGGGGGGTAGGATTAGGGTGTTTTCACTACAGTTCCTGTGACAAATCAAGCATCTTGTGCCCATACATGTTTAGATCTTTCAGATATCTTAGGTATTATTTCACATCAGGGATCTTCAGTTTTGAATGTGTGAACCATAAGACATTAATGGTTTGTTTTACTTTTTATCTTATTTTCTAAACTAAACCAAATTGCTCAAAAGCCTGAGCCTTGTTCTTTGCAAGAGTCAGTATTACACATTTTCAGTTGTGTGATAAATCACATTTGTGATCCATAAACTGTTGGCTGCATTAAATTGCTGACATCCCAGCAGCTGAACGGCTTTTGTTGCAGTGATATTATCTGATCTCAGATTAGGGAGTGTTTCTTTTCATTGAACACATGTATTGTAACATATTTAGGTGTGAAGGCTGTTTATCAGATCCTGGTCCTAAATCCAGAAGAAATGGAAGTGTTTGAGGTTAGGGCCAGTTGCTGCCCAGACCTGGGTAAGCCACGTGCCGTGGTGCCTGTGCTGGAAGAACCTGCATGTCCTGAGCTGGGCAGAGGCCAGAGGGACACAGAGCTGACCCCAGGAGTGGCCAGCCCCTCTCTGTGTGGAAATGGTGTGCGCTACGTGTTCGGTGTGTGCACACACATATGGGCATTAGGAGATGTAAAAACACATGAAGATTCCAAATGCCTTGACAACAAAATGTGAATGAAGCATAAACTTATGCTCCAGGGATTAAGATTTAAGTTTCTGTCTATCTGGGTCAATGTTTGAGGTTACTAAGTGTTTGAGTCATTGAACTTTAAGACTGCATTCATCACAGCTTCTTAGACTAATATAAATTTCTTCCCATTAAGTCAATAAGCGTGGTTACATCAGACAGCAGCTCTGTCTAGAAACTAAGATTAATGTCCATCATAAAAGTGACATGAAGAGACAACTTGTTTGATTTATACAGACTATTTTTATCTTCTCAATTTTAAAATAAAATTCAAGTTATTACTTATATTTATATGGAGGTTTTCTTTCTCACTTCCACTATTATTGAAACATTCCTTTCAGATGGTGGCTGCTTGGTAATCCAGGTGTGAGTCTGTAGGACAAAAAGCCCTTCTTGTGAGTGTGCTAACAGCAAAACTGACTGATATCTTGCACTCCTTCGAAAGAGCCCTTTTTTTTTGGCCTTTTAATTCATATATTTTCTGTAAGAAAGCATAACCAGTATAGAAGTATAAATTTGTTTCCATTTGGTTTGATGTGTAAAAGCAAAGCAATCCTGGTAGTGCAGCCACACAGGGTGGCTCTTGAGCCCAGCTGTAGTTGCAGGCAGGCCGAGCACGTGTCTCCCTCTTGGTTGGCAAAGCTGTCCCCGAGCCCACTGCCGGTTCCCTCAGGAATGCTGGCATCATCCTGAGCAGGAGTTAACTGCAGTTAATGCCCTTGGAAACTGTAGTAAAGTCAGGGCTCAGCTGCAAGTTTGGAGGCTTCCAGTCTGCATCACCAAAGCTCCCTTTTATCCATTTCCATGTGATCAAGGAGCACATTACAGAGCCATGAGCTCTATTGTACAGTGGACTTTTTGTTATGGATGGATCAGCTTTATGAAGTATGTTACAATGCTCTGCTGTTTTTGAAATGCTTAAAATATATTTTCTTTACCATTTTTTAGTTCACAGCTAGAAAACAATGGTAATATGGTGATGCTAGCAAGGCCAAAAACAGGGTTTGAGCAAGGCAGTGGTGACAGGACTAGTAAATGAAGTAATCGTAACTCATTTTTCATACAGGCTCTATAGACTGTGGTTTTGGATTTGTTTTTATTTTTGAATTATTTTTTTAGAAGTCATGAATACACATTGAAATGCTGCATTTGTAAGCTAGGCTCCCACCTGAAGCTGGTAAAGCCTTTGGGCACAGCTGTATTTTTTTCTAGTTCAACACCGTCAATTTCCTTGTGGCAGTTCAACAGCTGAAGCTCATCTGAGACTTCCAAAGGTCATTCCATCATCAATGGAAATCGTGAATACAGTTCCAAGCAAAATATGGCAAATATATTTTTAGCAGGTTCTTCCTAAACTGTTCATGATGTTTCATTTGTGAAATGAGCTTCTGCAGGAAGGGTGGCATCCTTCCAAGTTCCCCTACCACGAAGCTGGATTTCTGCTTCAGGATAAATCCGAGCTGGCATGCCTGGGCAGCTGGCAGATATGGGCACTTCCATCCCAGTGCCCTGTTCATCTCCAGGCTCTCAGCAGGACAAGCAGATCAGGAAGAGTGAGCCAGCATTTGCTTTCTGCTCACTGTTCATGTGATGTCTGTGGTACAGGGGCAGCCTCACAAAATAACAGGACATAACAGGTGTCCTACCTGCAGTTGCAGAATCACTGGAGTTTCTTTTCCTATCACGACATTGGTTTTTTGGGGTTTCCACAGTGAGAAGATGCCTTTGTTGGGGGCTCAGCCTTTGCTTGTCCCTGCTTCTCACAGGTCTCTGGGACTTGTCAGACCTCCCCACAGTGAAACAAGGAGGCAGTGGAAACAGGTCATAGCAGACCTTTCATTCAGACTTTGTAGGATGTTGAGGCAAAAGAGCATTAAGGAGTCCTGTTTGCTGTATTGGAAGTGAGTCAGAGAGTGACAGTTTGTTGTTTGTTTTTTAGCAATTCGGTTGGATTGCCAGAATTTTCAGCGAATAATGTTCTTGTCTGCCATCAGAGCAGTGGAACCTGCCTGTCTGTAACAAACTTCAAGTGAGTGTCCTAAATGCCTTCTAATAGTAATTAGTCAAGAATGACTTCCTTTAAAATATTGCTATCTTAAATCATTACACCACATAAACTGGGTATGTGTTCAAGTTGAGATGCAGGCATGGCAGGTTAGGGGTGCACAAGGCGAGTCAGCTTTGCTTTCAGCTTTAAATCCAGGCTCTGCACCATTCAGGAATTTGCAGTGGCGGTCTCAGCAGTTCCTCTGATGCTAAAAATCACATCCCAAGCAAAGTACTTATGAATGTACAAATTGTATGGTATTATTGAAATTTTAAAAATCAATTAAAGCTTTTTTGTAATTGTCCACAGACATTGCATGCTCTGGTTGAGTGGCAGTAGGTAATTTGTAAACTGGTTAGGTTCATTGTTGGCCATCTCTTAGAATTGATTGTCCTTTAATTAACTTATCTCTATCATGCATGTAATGTGATTCCCAATAAAAATTACAGGATTTTAATTGAAATTGAAAAGTTCTGAAAGGTAGAAATATAAATAATATGTCTTATATATGTACATACTTCAACTTGCATAGACATTCTGAAGAGACTTTAATAACAAGGCAGGTTTTCCATGTGATTTAATTATCAATAAATTTAACTGAGTATTTAGATTAGAAGAGTATAATCTGGTTTACTTCCTGAAGAAAGGCTTTACATCTTTATGTCCTTATTGATTTGCCAATACCATTTAATGAGTTTCAGTTCACAAAAGTTACATTAGTTGAAATACATCTTTGGGATTGGTCCATGTAGCTTTATTTTGGAAATGCAGCCACTTGAAGAAAATGCTGAGCATAATTTAAAGTTAATTACAATAAAATATTGCTCTGAAGTGTACATGAAGAAATGCAAAATGGCAGCATGCATTAAATTATTCTGCATAATCCAGTTATTCTATATAATTCCAAGAAAATTAGTTTCTTGTCAGTAATCCTGATGTTTTCTTATGCTTGCTAAACCAAACATGCTGCACGTTTTAGTTTACGCTTTTATTTTTAGTTTGCATTCACTGAATTATTTTTTAAGATTCTTTGTAACTCAGTTTGCAGTATTTTTCCTGAACTGTGACAGAGTAAGCTTGAATTGTTCTACTCTTGCTGCTTTGGTTTATATTGCTATTCCTTTATGGAATCAGTGCAGTAACTGGTGCAAAGTGAACAAAGGTTTAAAATATATAATCACATTGTTCTTCATTTCAGTGAAGTGAAGCCTGTTAGGAGATACCAGGTTTGGCTCCTTGTTAGCAATAATAACAATTTTAGAAAGCATATTATCTGCATCTTTGGCTGAACTGGCAGCTTCCAGAGCATGGCAGTGCGGTCACTGCACTGGGTCAGTTTTGTTTGCTCAGTCAGCTCAGCGACACGTATACGAGGTTTAACACTAAGTCGCTGTATCAACAACGTGAAATAAAAGACAAAAGCTGGGAGAAAGGCTTACTGATTTTTACTGTAAAATATTTTGTGTTAAATTGGGAGAAGTCAGTAGAGATTGCTTTCAAACACGGGCAATTCTCATTGTGTTTGTTTCTCAGTACATAGTGGTGGCAATACAAGGCACTTAGGTTTTGGTAGTGTTTTCACAGGTTTCAGAGTAATGCACATTGCACCGAGGGCTGAGAGCACAGGTGTGGGGAGGGTGTTCCAAAGGGGTAACGAGGCGTTCCCGACGGCATGTTCCGTGTTCGGGGGCTCCAGGTTTGTCCTGTGCGTGTCTGGCCCCTGGTGCTGCTGTCCCTGGCTGCAGCCTGCGGGATGCCGCACGGAGCGGAGCAGCGGGGCCCGGGTGCCGTGGAGAGGCCACCCCGGTGAGGTGTGGGCAGCACACCCCGAGCCGGGATGGACCTGGCCCCGACCGAGCCGTGCAGGGCCAGCCCTGTGCTGCTCTGGGGCTGTGTCCCCAGGAGCAGAGCCAGCCCTGTGCTGTGGGGCTGTGTCCCCAGGAGCAGAGCCAGCCCTGTGGGGCTGTGTCCCCATGAGCAGAGCCAGCCCTGTGCTGTGGGACTGTGTCCCCAGGAGCAGAGCCAGCCCTGTGCTGCTGTGGGGCTGTGTCCCCAGGGCCCCAGAGCCAGCCCTGTGCCACTGGCGGGCACTCCCAGCTCCAGCACTGTCCCCTGGGCACCACCAGGCAGAATCGCAGAATCCCAGAACAGTCTGGGCTGGAAGGGACTGGCCAATTCCAACCCCCTGCCACAGGCAGGCTAGTTCAGGTTCCTCAGAGCAAGGACTGAGGTGACAAAGACTGGGTCACCAAGGACATCAGCTTTGGAAGGCACCTTCATTCTGAATATGGAAAAGAGTATATTGAAACAGAACTGTGTGCAGGACAGGGTGCTGCGGGGTTCTGCTCGACCTCATGGTTGAGTAAAATAATAACCATGTACAAAAATAGTGGAGTAGAAAAAAATAGTGACCTTGTGGTTATTTTTTCTCACGTGGCATTTAGGCTTTGTGCTGGGTCCTGGCTTTAGCTCATGATGGTCAGTGCTGTCACCAGCAGCATTCCTGGACAACAAGCTTGCTGCTGTAGGCACTGGATTTGCAGCTGTATTACCCTTCAGGCTGTGTGGCTGCCCAGGGAGACTGTTGCAGAAGTATGAGTCAGTGTAGCTAAGCCAAAGGCACCAGAGGGGTACAGCTGAAATTATTAATAATCCCAGCTTCTCCAGCAGAGTGCCATACCATTGTGTTCTCCTTCATCTGTGCAAGAAGGAGAAAAGATGATTTCAGTGCCCTCAGGGTTGATGCCCTTGCAGGAAGCTGTTCTGTGCCTCAAACCTGTGACTGTCTTTTGAGGTTGCCTTGTTCTTCTGCAGTTCATCTTTGTTATGTTAATTTAAAAATTTAACAGGTTTATTAATCCTGCAGAATTTATTATAGTCAAACATGAGATATTATTAAGTTGCTATTGTACAGAGCATTTACCTTCGCTGTTGGAATGACTTGTCCTCTGCATTGGCAGACACAGAAACATTCATTTTGTTTCCTAATTAGGAGAGCTGCAATCAGGAACCATGACAGGGTTCAGCTCCTCGGTGTACAGCATGCCAGGTTCCATAGTGCAGGCTTTATAAAATTCTCTTTAATTCAAGAACAGAATATCATTAACTTTGTAAGTGGATGAATACAATGGACAAGCAATTTAATTAACTTCTAACATTGGATGTTGGACAGGAGACAAAATGAAATTATGCACATATTTCTTATGCAGACAGTCAACCTTGAAAGGGGCTTGATTGTGATGGGTCAGACAAGGGGACAGCTTTGTCCAATTATTTGATGTTTAGTCCTAGAATATGAAATTTGAAATTTGGTACTTTGTAAATCAATCATCTCTTATTTTGAGGCAGCTACAAAGGTTCTCTGAGAAACAAAACAACCACCAGTGACTGTGACACGCTAAATACAACCTTTTACCACATGGTACTTTCCTATTTGTAGATGGCCTGTATAATGCTAAATGAAATGGGCATTAATGCCTCCTCATCAAATTGAATTTGTCATCTTGAGTGTGTTATGTAAGAACATATCAATGAAATACTGTATTGATTTAAAGTTTTCGCAATTAAAATTATTTAGCATCCACTCAGTGTAGTAGGAGTCACAGATCTTACCGGTTTTCCCCAGGATAAAGTGCCTTTTTTTTTACTAGCAGAGAACTGGTGAAGCATTGAACGTCCATCAGTGTTTCCATCTGCTCAGAGCCCTGTGGGCTGGGTCCCAGCTGCAGTGTCCCTGCTGAGGGCACGCCCTGTCCCGTGTGACACTGGCAGGGGATGACAGCTGGCAGTGGCAGCACTGTCCCGTGTACAGCAGGATGGGCTTTACTGATCTTTTACTGATGCTGCTCTTCTGCCAGCTGGCCCCAGCTGCAAAAATAAATGTGAAACAGCATGTACAATACAGATGAAAAATAATACTCTGCACTTGCCTGTTACCTTCTGCAACCTGAGATTCAAGCTCTGTTTCTTGAAATTCAAGAAGCGTTGCCACTATCCACATGATAAATCTGGATCTTTGGATAATTTTTTGAACTTGTCAAGAATTTTTAACTTCCTGAGGAATATTTTTGGTTCTCCATAACGTTCAACACTGAAATAACCATGAGCATTTACCTGGGTATCTTTTGAGGGGAACTTGTGCTTATCCTCTGCTGTGCTCACAGTTAGAAATTAGACTTTCTTTCTGTCCCTTCCCATCCTGAGGAGCTGGTGAATGCTCTGAGCACGGCAGGGTGTTTGGCACGGGCTCAGAAGCCCTCGGGGCATCCTCAGCAGAGGTTTTGGCTCTCTGAGCACACTCAGCCCTTGCCCTTAAAGTGGCTGGGGCCAGATGCAGAGCGGGGCCCTGGGCTGCAGCTCTGAATCCTGAATTCCAGCAACCTCCTTCCTGCACTGGTGCAGAGCCAAGCTGGGTGCCTCTTATCCTGATTGGGGCCTCCAGAGTGCTTGAGTAATAGAAATATTAAATAACAACGTGATTAATGACTTTGTGAAGGCTCTACTTTGTGTTCAGGAATATCGATAAGTGGTGCTTTTTATAAGTGCTCAGCACACATACACTTCCTTTAGCTTGGGCTGGTTCCTTGGTCTGTCACTAATCTTGGTTTTCAGAAAAGGAACCTCTGTCTGATTTTTTTTTAATTGAATTTGTAATTAAAATATGAAATCTTTTTGTGATATATGTCAGTGTCAAAAGTAGCTTTAAATATTCTTTGTTCACGCATTAGGTTACATATAGGTTATTCACTTACTCACTGGATATGTTTATATAAAGCTCAGAGGTTTTGTTTGTTAATTTTTATCTTCTTAAATTAACTGGTCCCAAATAATGTTTTTAAATTGAATGTGACTTTTCATTTGCTGTAACAAAATTATTAAGGGAAGGTGATAGAGGTGGATTATGTTAGCTGAAGTTCCCTCATTTTTCTGTTAGTCTCCAGAACAGAAAAATGAAAGCTTCTGGGGCTTTGTTTTTGTTCCAGAAAATGTGCCATGCTGGTTGCTGTTAGCAGAGACTTCTCTGAGATATCTGTAATGACTAGGACTGCGAGCAAGTTCTTTTTTATGTTAGTCTCTTGATTAAGAATTTAAATGACTTGGGATTTAGATATCTTAGAATTTTTAAAACAGTTACTCCAGTCTGTCATGTAGACAATCCTGAATGAAACCTAAACAGATAAACCAATCTGAATATATCAAAATCTTGTGAAAGAGACTAGAAATAAAGAGTACCAGATATAAAGCTATGTACAGACACTTGTGGATCAGTTGTTTCCTCAATTGCTTTTAACTTGACTGTTATAAAAACAAAAGCAGAGAAGTTAGATTTTTAAAAATTATTTTTAGTGGTAAATTTTAGTGGTAATTTTTAGTGGTAAATTTGTAGTGATTATCCCTCTTGATAGTTCCACCGTTATTGGTCTCACACTTGAAAGGGCTGTTCTGAAGAAGAGGCAGGGTGAGGAAGCAGTGCTAGATGTTACAGGTATGTCTGCTGGTGCTCAATGACAACTGCACAGCAAAGATTGTGACATTAAAATGAGTCAGGGGTGTCTGGAAACCACAGGGAGTGTTCTGACAGCTCACAGAAGCTGGGAACACTGGCAGTGTGAGGTGATTCACTGGCACAGAACAGTTCCAGGTGGAACTTCCCAGCCTCGTGCAAATGTACGGCTGGAAGAGTCAGTCTGAAAAACTGGCAGATCCATGAAATTAATGGATTACAAATAAATTAGAAATTTTTTAAGGCAAAAGAACTTCTAAAGACAAAACCAGTATGTGGAAATTATTTTAGAAATGCAGAAGGATATTTGGAGGAATGGATCTAATACAATTATACTGAAGAAATTCCCAGGATTTAGGGACTCCTAGAGCTGAACACCCTTTTTTATCCCCACCAGCTGCACCTGCTGCTTCCAGAGGTCTCTAATACTCCAACAAAATTGACTTAACTGGGAAGCTGGCACTGGAGACACTGCTAAGATACAGGTGCAGGTGGCTTCCTCACAACATGGATATTACAAATAAAACATATGTTTTATCTATTTATGGACATTGTATGTTTAGATTATGATGCATAATATTGGCTTAGGTTTTATGGAGTAAGAGAATCTGCAGTGCCAGTTCTGCCACTGGTTTTTACTCCTTCTGAGTGGACAGTTCCATTTGACTTAATGGGAATACCACATGTAACTGAACAGGTGTTTTTAATACAGACCAAGGTGTGTTTCAAGAGAGTTTTTGAAGGATGTCAGTGAGTGTTTGGAGCCCACTCACTCTGACAGTTTATTAAAGGTGTAATTATTCAAATGCAGTTGAAATGGAGCTGATAGCTGTGTTTGCAGTGCAGAGCTGCAGGAGCGGGGTGTAATTGTTTGGAATGGTCGGATCGGGCTCCGTCAGTCTGCGCTTCAGGTGGAGCAGGGCTGTTCAGGCAGTCTCAATGGCCCTTTAATTGTATGTGCTTTAGCTGATAAGTCTAATTCAGGAAATGATAAATTGCTGGACACCTAATTTGTTTGCAAATAAGAAGTGATAGAGTATTTTATAATGAGTTGATCAGTGTACCCAGCCTGGTTTTTTAACCTTGAATGGGTATTAGACGGTTGGTGTTAATTTGGCTGTAGTGGATTGAGTGTGCACAGAACCACAGGCAAAAACTCTACCGTCCCTCGTGTGTGTCAGTACGTCATCATTCACTGTTCAGGTGTGCTGGATCCACCCTGTACTGCAGCCGGCCCTTCCTTTGTTTTTGGGAAAGTGGCAGTTGTATCGAAACCGACGTTTTATGGCAAACTAAGGGCAGGTGTTCTCACAAAGCGTTTCCAAACCGCCACAAAAATCCAAGATAGCCGTCCCTTGTTTCCCAGCAGAGTTTCGGCGCTGTTTTGCTGTGGCTGTACCCACGTCGGGGTACCCTGCAGACCAGGTGTCTGCACTCAAGTACCCCCCAGTTCCTGGGAAGCAGGGCCTGGCCTGGGGCAGGGGGGCACCCACAGCCTGGCAGACCTGGCTGGGGTGGTGCCAGCAGCCCCTGGGCACCCTGGGCACAGGCAGTCATTGTGTGGTCCAGGCCCTCACCTTCTCCCATTTCGGGTTTTTCTCTTTGAAGTCTCCTAAGCGTCACTGTGCTGTAAATGAGCCCAGGCTGGGGGTTCTGCAGTGCCCGTGGCAGCTCCAGTGTGACATCCAGTGCCACCAGTGCTGGGCTGGCCTTGAGTGAGAGGCGGCTGCTCACAGACTCCATCTCGCTAATGGGAAACTAATGCCTGCTCTTGATGTTCGGGTTTATAAACATGTGAAATACTTTTTTAATTGTTGGTAGCAAAGCAGGCGGGCAATCAATAGAGTCAGGCGTGCCAAACTCACTGTTGACATTCAGCAGAGCCAAAAAGGCTGGTAGGAGATAAGGGCTTCCTGTCAGCAGTGCTCGCGCTAATTCATATTCAGACATTGTCATGTTCCATGATAAATGAATTCCTTGAACTATATTGATATAGGAGGTTAAACATTGAAAAAGTTGGGCTGAACTTTGACTTTAAATATTCATTAAAGCTAATTATGGATTTTATGACTACATGAATTACAGTTTCTGTGTCATTATTGGCAATTTATTTTAAATATATTTAAAGCAATCTTTATATATTAACTGTCACATTTAGTGAGGTAATGCAGTAAATGTTTACTCTGTACAGTAATTAAACTTTTATTCGTCTATTTCCTTTTTGCATTAAATCTCCACAGATGAAATGGTGGACTTTAAAAAGAAATTATGCCAATTAACTGTTTAAAAAAAACCCATAGCTATTAAAATCTTAAAACTTCTGTGGCAAAATTTCTGTATAATGAAAGGAGTAGTGCTTTTAATAATGCTGGATGTGTAATCCATCAGAACCAATATTTTCTCTTGCCATCAGCACTAGTTTTCCCAGACTAGTCTTTCTGTATGGAATAATGAAAGAAATCTCTAATACCGTAATGAGTATCATTCTGGAACCTAATTAAATGCAGTGAATGTTCAACTTCAATCTGCTAACAGGGAGAAGATGTCTGTTTTTTTCTCCATAACACATTTCTGAGGAGCTGTGAGGCTCTTCCAATGAATGTTCCCCTTAGAACATTGCTCTCCGTGTCTATGGCTGCAGTACAGGTGCACATGCAGACGTGGTAGGAATAGTCAGGTACTTCTGTCAGTCCGGAAAAAGCATTTTGTTAACAAAGATAAAATGCCTGGCCTTTCCCTGAGCTCCTGAGCGTTTCCATGAGGGCCATTCCCACAAAAGCCAGGATGTGTTTGCCTGTGTACTCTGCAGTTAGTGACCGTGATATCGAAACAGGTCCTGGGAGTTTACAAAGGAAATTTTTCCTGCTCTACCTACAGTATCTCGGGTGCTGGCCTGACTGATTTTAGGGGTGTTAAAGCCAAGCTGTTGGTTATAGTGAGTAAGGGGACAGCAGAAGAATCTGTTCTAGCATCTTGTGTGTTTCTTAGGAACTTGACCAAGCTACCAATGAGTACTGTTCATGACTGTGCCACCTGACTTTCTGTTTTGGCATTGAGTTACTGGCAGTGACTGTGTGGTGTTTCCTCATGGCTGTGGGTGTTGCTCTGAAGTGTCCGTGTACTTCTGGGCAGAACTGGGCACCTCAGACTCTGATGAAGCCCCTTCTGTCTTGTCAGCTCCTGACTTTATTTTAAGGTATAAATCAAGGATTCATAGAATCATCATTTGTGTTGGAAGGGAGCTCAAAACCCATCCAGTGCCACCCCAGCCATGGCAGGGACACCTCCCACTGTCCCAGGCTGCTCCAAGCTCCAGTGTCCAACCTGGCCTTGGGCACTGCCAGGGATCCAGGGGCAGCCACAGCTGCTCTGGGCACCCTGTGCCGGGGCCTGCCCACCCTGCCAGGGAGCAATTCCTTCCCAGTTCACCTGGGAATAGCATGTGCTGTCCCTGTATCCCTGAGGCCAACAGGTTGGGATGGTCTAGGAGCTTCTGGTGGTGCTGAGTAAAGTGACCTTGATACAGTTACAGAGCCAGGGGTTCTCGGGTTGGCCTGATGAGTTGGGAACTTTCTGATCTGAGCCTGACTGTGAGCTGTCCATTCATCTCTCTGCCCTAAAGCTACTGAAATAGAATTCACCGCTGGTCTGTGTTTGCAGACTGCTTGGAAACTGAGACAGAGAAGCCTGTGGCTGCTGCCTGCACATCATTCCAGTGAGACATCTGGTGCAGCAGAGCCTGTGCCATCCCCTGGGCATTGCTTGGGGCAGCAGTGCTCCGTTCAGGTGGCAGGTGTGGCATTGTGTCTGAGCCCTGACCTCAGAAACGGTGCTCTGGGTGCTGGAGATGGGAGGCTGCAGACTGCCCTGCTCAGGGGTGATTGCAGCACTGTCTGGAGGGGCACAGCTGCATCATCCCTGACGTGTGGGGAGGTCAGCCCCAGTGGCCCTCAGTGTTATTTCCCAGGTTTCTGCTCTGGAAAGGCTGTCGTGAAGAGGGCTGCAATGCACTGCAATATTCCTGGCTCTGCTGTGGTGCAGCCACTGGTGTAACTGAGGAGGGGAGGGACAGTGTGTGACATGACTGCTGAGCTCCCCTTTGAGTAGCAGCACCTATTTACAGGTGGTGTGGAATTTGTGCTAACAGCAGAAGTCATCCATCTCAGCAACCTTTCAAGTGGAACAAATAATAGCTAGCTTTCTTTCCTTATGTTTGAGATGTTTAAAAGTTAAGATGTTTGGGTGGTTTATAATCTGTAATGTGTTCCTGTGTTGTATCACTTAGATATTGTATGTGCTGCTGTTGCTGCTGTATGCACCAGTACGGCTTTTTCCAAAGGATACTGAACTTGTAAATAAGAAAATAAAGCAAAGCTCTTAGACTTTAAATTAATCTTATTTAACTTTATTGTTAAACTGACATTTTATGACAAATAAATTGAATTAACATAATCGCCTCAACAAAAGGGCCTAGGCAGTAGCCTCTGGAAGGCTTTTTAAATATATTTCATTGTGTTAGGGCAGGGAATTATAAGTGCACTCCATCATTTTTACGAGTTTACATTTATGTACCTAAGCCTGATTAAGTCTATAATAATGTGGAAGATAGCGATAGCCGTAATTTCCATTCCATTATAGTTTTGATTCTTTTTAGTGGGGTGTTTGGAATTGCACAGTCCAAGCCAGTCTGAATGTTAGTGGTATCAGCTCCTGAAACCTGACGGAATTACTTCGTCACTGTCACAGATCTATTGTGCACGAGTAGTTGATACTCAGTGCCACAAGTGTAGACTATCAAACCGAACTTCTGCTGCATAAGTCTTAAAAATTAGTTTTTAAAAGTGAGATTAAAACTGTACAAAGTCAAGTAATGAATAAATTGTGACACTCAGAAATGAAGTTGTATCTTAAGTATGAATGACAGTACTGTTTTTAATAGAGTTATGATACCCTAAGTGAAAGGGGGTTAAGAGCATCTGGTTTTTTTCTTGGTTTACTTGTTGATATTCTACATAGAGGAGCTTTGTAGTTCACAATTCTGTCACCTAGATTTAAATGATCACCTGTTTTCAACGTTATTTGTACCTGATTTGGATCAGTCACTATTTCCAAATACTTTTTTTTACTAAGTCACAGATTTCCATCTCAGCAGAGGCATTGGAATTCCAATGAGAATGAAGGGAAAAGTTTACCAAGAAGGTGGTTAGACACAGGAGCAGTAGCTCAGAAGGGGAGGCAGGCTCCACTTCAGGAGAGTTCTGAGTCTCCTGGACAATGCCTTGAGCAGCTGCACTGACAGGCCTGCATGGGACAGGGATTGGACTGGAGACCTCAAAGGTCCCTTCACAACATGATTCTGCTGTGCTGCATTGGGGGGAAAAAGGAAGAGCTCGCTTTAAAACATCACTTAGATGTTACTGGTAGGCTGGATTGCCATGTGTTACTGACATAGCCTAGGATTTCCCATTCCAGGATCCCTTTTTTATTTACTTTTGAATTTTTCAGACTTGAGGCATTTGGGATGATACTTTCCAGATGCTTGCCAAGGCTCCTTTCTTTTTCTTTTGAAGGCCATGTAAGAAAAAAAGCTGTATCCTTATACTGAGTTCTTAAAGATTATTATTATATAGCAAAACATTGCCTTTATATATGTCAGATTTTGCCCTACATATTGAAGAAAGAGATGGTCCAGATGGGAATATCATATGGTGGTAGTGTTTTTGTCTTGTACCAGGATTTATTTTCTCCTGGCAATGTGTCCTTGTTGCAGCACACTTAACCTTGAGTCCTTCACAGGGGTGTCTCCTGCAGTTCCTTGTTTGCCTTCTCCATGTTATAAAAAAGAAACCCAAAGGCTGGAAGGAATCTGCCTGGGTCGCAGGGACATGTACTCATCAATTAAACATGTGGCAGTGTTTTCTGTTGGATGGACTAATAAGTCAAGGAGATGGGCAGGACCTCATGTTTGTGCCTTTGACAAATCAGCAAATGTCTAATCTCTGGATGTGCAGCCTCTCATAAATAATGCAGCAGTCACCGAACCAAGCTCTGCTGTGCTGGGAGGGGCTTTGTTGTTGGAGAGGAAGAGACGCAATGAAACTAAATCATCCTTTTTGGTTAATGTGTTGCTTCTTTTATTCTTCTCAGTAAGAGTTTATCCAGTAACAGGTTGGTTTTTTCTCAGTTTCTGTTGGGTGCATCAGATGTATCTAAAAGCTCATCAAGTTCTCCTTTTAAATATTTTTTTTTTAATATTCCACCATAAAATCTATTTGCCATGTTTTTTTTCTCTCTTACTTGAATTTTCCTGTCATTAACTGGGGAGAAGCAGTAGATGACATGTCTGTGGAGAAGACAAAGCAAGCAGCAAGCTCGTGGTGTCTGTGTATGTCACTGTGGCACAGCTGGAGCCAGGGAGGGGCTGTGAGCCCCCCGGGTGGGCAGCAGGAGGGTGACAGGAGAAGGACACGTGGAGAGGTGCCTGGTGCAGGAAGGCAAAGGGAGCTGTCCCTGTTGAGGAACTGTGTAAGTTTCAGAGTAGGGAAAAACCACAGCAGGCTGTGTTGGGAGGTTGTGGGGCCTCTTCTGCAGAGGCTTTAGGTCCAAGTTAGAAAACTTCAAAATTGCCCTTGTTTCCTGTACCGCATGCTCTAAAAGCTTTGGTTTTGTTTTGAAAGTGAAGAAAAAATTGTCAGCTTTTTATAACAGAATTGAAGGTCTGTTTTTGGGGCTCAGAAAGGCGTCTGTGTCACTGATCACATCCATCTGTTTAAATGTACCCCTGGCAGTGCCCTTACCATGGTCAGTCAGCTGTTAGAGATCATCTTTATAATGACTGATGATATTTCAGAGAAGCAGCAAAAGAAATTAATATTTTTACAGATATTAGAAAATGCAAACATCAGGAATTTTATTTATTAGTATTTAATTTCTTAAGTTTGGATTATTTTCTAATTGAAAAGCCCGATGCTCTTTTGGGTCTTTTTAGCCAAAGTATATATTTTTATAATTCCATGTTTTATTGGGTTTTTTTTTACAGGCTCTAGGAAGTTTTTACTTTCTTCATGAATCTTTGAAAAACATCTACCAGTTTGATTTTAAAGGTAAGCAAAGGAATTAAATGTTTTTAATGGTCAGTTTCCTTAGTACATCAAGGCAGCTTTTCCATCCTCTTTTCTGGTGGTGGTAGCTGGCAGTGTTTCCATGTTATGCAGACTCCTGTAAAATGCAGGCGGGTCCCTGGGTGACAGGTTGCTTTCCTTGCCTTTTATAGACCTTTTAGAAGAAGTCAATGGACCAGCCACAGGCTGCAAGCCAGAGCATTAATCATTCCCATGCACCTTTAGGTCCACAGTGATCCCTGAGGGTTTCAGAACAACTCTGAATGGCCACAAGGTTCTTCCATGTAGATCAGATACAGGACCAAGACCTTAACTGTCCAACAGTGATGGTCATTTTGCAAAGCAGCTGAGGTAGATTTATGGCTTAAATTACTTGGGAGCAGAGCAGGTCAGTAGGAGGGTGGCACTGTTTTAACCCACAATGATCCTTAGGGTTGGAGGTCTTGCTGTGTCTCACAAGTTTGAGAGCAATGCTAGGCTATATACATTAAATATTAGAAATATCATAGAAAATTTTTGAATGCTTCCTGAGGTGAATATAAAAAAGATTATATCGAATTTATGTTATTTCAGTTAAGAACTGTTTATATTTAATACAAAAATATCCTGAGCTTCATTTAGCTTATTGAGCTGAGTCATATTAATAGTACATCTAACATCCCATTAATGTGAGGCACTGTTGAAATGGTAGTGACTATGGGCTGAACTAATTGTCATAATTATATAGATTAATTATTTTTGCTCTCAGCAGACAGATTCTCTCTGCTCATGTAATTGAGGGTACAGGGTCTTCCTGCCCTGAAAAATTTGAACAGTAGTTCTGTGTATGTACAATTCAAGACTTAGCCAACCTAAGTCCTCCTGTTAACACTGGTCTCAGCGCTGAAGGAACATTTTTGCTGTAATATCACAGACAGAGTGATTTTATTTCTCACAAACCTTATGGGAACACTCCACAGCAGAGCTGGCACTCCTGAGAGGTCCTTTGTCCCTGACAAGGGCAGTTCTGCAGCTGCTCAGAAATGAAGTGTGCACGTGGTGGGGACACCGGGGGAGGCCGGGGGGCTCCCAGGTGGTCCCCAGGCTCTGGGTGGGGCAGTTTGCTGTTATTCATTCTGCCCTGCGAGTGCCTTTGTGTGCCAACGATATGGGAACTGTCTCAGCACACCTGAGCCCTCAGCTCCATCCCATCAGCACTGGAGGAGCAGCAGCAGTTTTTTACCCCAGACTCCACCTGAAGGTCCCTCCCAGTGGTCACAGATGGGACATGTCCTGCTCCAGCAATACCTGTCAGGGAAATGACAGCTGCTTTTGGAAAAGAGGAGCTTTCTGGATTTATTAGTCCTTTGTTGGCAGCTTATTTGCTACTGTACAGCTTTTAAAAGAAAGTGTAAGAATTTTTAAGAAGGGAGAAAATGGAAGTAAAAAGTATAGAGAAAAACAATTCATAGGGAAACAACAAACAGATGCTTGTTCCAGAAAAGAAATGCTTTAAATGGTCACTGGTTTGTTTTGCTTGGCAAAACTTCAGCAGAGTCAACTGGAATGTGAACCATGCTCATAAAGATGGGTTTGGCCCAAACATCATTTAGAAGGAAAAAACTCTTAATAAAAATCCAAGGAAATGGGTGAATTGGTGTTGTAAGTCACATGCTGTTCTTGTAACAGAGCAGAATCCATCTCTCAGCATAGGGTTTGTAAAATATGACCCCAAACGCTCCCATCTTTCAGTAGAAATGTAAAACTTGCCACTTCTCTCATGACTATTGACATTTTCACAGTGTGTTAAGCTCTTAAATCAGAAGAAAAATCCAAATGGATACAAACATTCTCTGCACAAAAATCATTATGAAATTCTGGTTCTACTCAAAAGCATGCAAAAAATAGATGTTTATACACAATTCAGTATTCCTGGAACATCACTGTTGCTTTTCGAAATTCACTGCTCAGTTGGATGTGACTGAATCCAGACTGGAAAAAAAAAGATTGTCGCTGTTTTTCAGATCTCAGGAAGACATCTCTCCATTTTAAAATAGGAACAGTTTTCTCCTACAGATTCACATATTATTTGCTATGGTGTAGATCTGTTGGGCTGTTTTCACAGTGGTCAGAGGCCCAAAAGTTTGCTTACAATTTAAACTAGTGCCAAGCTGTCTGTTCTGAAGGGATGTCCTCTAAGAGAGGGTTTAGGCCGGTTGATCACTTCTATTTACAGAAAGATCTTGTTGTCTGGTGTGAAGTCAGCAGTGGAGCAGACCTGGTGTTACTTGTGTTGCCCCTGCAGGCTCTGCTCAGCAGTCCTGGCAGCAGCCTGTGTCCCACACGTGGTGTCGGTGCCCCGGGGGTGATGGAGAGGTGCCTCCCTTGGCCAACTGCTGCCTGTTAGTGAAGTTCTCCCAGCAGAGGCCCTCAGTCCTTACAATTCTGCCAAGTCTTTTCTGTAACTCAAAAGGCATCAGGATCTCTTTGCTGACACGGTTAAACCTGCTAAAGAGACACATCCATCCACCATCTACTTAGGATGGTGCCAAATCTGTTTATTGGGGTATTTGCTCAGTTATCCTGCGGGAGCCAGGCCTCAGAGTGGGTGGCAGATAAAGAATGATACCTTTTATTTTCCTGAAGACATAGTGCTGCATTACAGTAAATGCTTCCTCAGACATCCAATAGGACTGAACAGTTTAGGACTCTTGATAATACTTGGAGTTTTTCTCTTATACATTCCCAGTTGAAACTGAATCCCGTCGAGTAGGTCCAGCGTAATGGCAGCTGTACATCAGCTGCCTGAGCTCCTGTGTCAGAGGAGTTAAACTGAGTCAGGTTCTCACCTTAGACATGCCAGTACATTGCTCTCATCAGGTGAGAAACCAAGTATAAAGTGGATCAAGAAGGAGAACCTCTCACTCATGAGCTGAGTAGATCCATAGGAGTCTGTTGTTTCTGTCTGTGATGAAACTGTTCATTAGAGAGTTTGGAAAGCCATGTGCATCACCACTGAGTCTCTTGTACAAGTCCAACATCCCTTCCAGCTATTGAAATCCGTGCCTCATGTGCTGATGGCCAGAAAGGGTTGATCTGAAGGAGCCTGGGGGCTCCGGGGTCTCAGAGCTGCTGAGGTGGAATTTGAGTGCGAGGGTGTACAGAGACCAGGCTCACAGTTTGAGCTCCAACACTTTATAGGGCTCTGGATAGTAGAAATGACAATACCATAACTATAAGTTCAAGGTGTCTGATATAAACAGGGGTGTTTATTTTCCCCCAGAACACTTCAGTGCTTGCACATTTTTGATAAGATCCTGTTGATTTACCTGCTGTTTTGCAGATGCTGCTGTTTTGCCAGTAAGTGTGAGAAGATGTTCATAATATTGAAGTTATGTATATTAATTTTGATTTATCTCTCTTCCTAGCTAAGAAGTATAAAAAGGTTACTGGGAAAGAAATCTACTCTGACACTTTAGAAAGCACGCCCATGCTGGAAAAAGAGAAGTTTCCACAGGATTATTTCCCTGAGGTATGTACAGAGCTGTGAAGCATTCCCAAATACTAGGTTTTATTCTGATGTCCTCTGCCTACTCTGGAGCAGCTCCTCTCAGTGATAAGGGCAGAATGGAATCTTGGAATTTTGTCTGTTGGTGTCTTGACACCTGTAATACGTGTTTTAAGTCATGGCGTGATGTACCGAAATCCACTCAGAAATCCTTGTGAAGAGTGAGGACAGTGATGAAAAGACTGATTTGTGCATGTAAACCCCAGGAGATGTGGCAGTGTGCCATGGCAGGGCTGTCTCAGGAGCCCTGCTCCTGGCTGGTTCCCCAGCCATGGGTGGATTCTGCCAGCACAGGGAGCTGGCCCTGGTGCAGGGGACACCTGACTCACACACTGGTGCTGTCCCTAAGGCTGCCCTCACACTCCCCTTTGTGCTTGTTCTCAGAAGAGCTGGGGGTGCTGGAGGGCTGAGGTTGATGGACTAGTCAAAACCAGAAACACAAGCTGAGCTGAGGGGCTTCTTGCACTGCACCTGCAAGTGCAGACTCTTTTCTTTGATGTTTCCTTTAATTTTCTCAGTTTTAATTTCTTAAGAACATCTAGAACATGGGTATTTAATGGTTAATGTCCTCCTCAAACCAAGTGAATAAATTTGTTGAACTCCTGTAACATTTGTGGAACAAACAGGCATGTCACACTACTTTAATAAAAGGAAGAACTAAATAAACTCCTAAAATTAATTTAGAATTTGTAAATATACACACTTAGAGATATTTACACAGTGCTTGTGTGCTTGGCAGAGCATTGCATAAATAGTTCTGGGATTGATAGGCTGAAGGTTGTTCTTTTTCTTGACTCTGATACTGAATTATTTATTTTTATATCTCAGTACTGGAAGGAAAAGTGCCTTTGACATAATTTTGCAAAGCATTTACTTCCTGTGAATAAACATGTCAAATACTTCTTTGAAGTCAGGTGTTCCATCATTCTGAGGGAAGCTGAGGCAGTTCCTCAGGCGTTTGTTTTTCCGTGGCAGTGTGGGTGCCTGGCAGTGCTGGGAGCACTGCACAGCACAGTGGGTGCTGCCACTGTGCCTCAGCACCAGGACAAGCTGTGCATGGCTCACTGATACCCAGGGAGAATGATTTCCTCCTTTATTTGCTTCACTGCTATTGCTTCATCGTGAGACTGGCAAAGCTGTAACTTGTTCAGCATTGTTTATTACCCCTCTTGCATCAGCAGTTCTTCACAGTCTCTTGTGCAGCGGTTGAGTCTTGAGGCTTTCCCACACGGTTTGTGGAGCAGGAATGGTGCTCAGGGATCAGGTGTTCTCGTGTTCATTAGCAGCTCTTCCTCAGTGCACCCTTCTGTGCAGCTTTGGGGGCAGGACCATGGGGACCGTGGGGTCTGGACCCAAGGAGCAGCCTTTGGAGGCTGAGACACCCTCATACTGCTCCCGTTGGTTCCAGTGCCTTGAACGACTGTTCTGAGCAGAGACCTCTGTGTTTTGATCGTCAGGGATAGTGTTTACCTGGAGGAGGAGCAAACAGGAAAAGAGAAAATCTGTAAATATATGCAATTAAGTTATGAACGAATCTCTGAAGCACGTTGAAAGTTCAGTTCTGTTCCTGCCCCCAGCACAGTTTCCGGGAATGCTGCTGCAGCCAGACCCATGGAACAGGCTGGGGCTGTGCTGTTGCAGAACTTTGCACAGAAGGAGAGGAAAGAGGCAGGGGCTCTGCAGGTCTGCAGTGATGTGAATAACAGCAGCATCCCTACTGCAGCTCTGTACCTTGTGTGCTCGCCTGGCCTGCACCCTGCCCTGTGCCAGCCCAGGATATTTTCATGTGACTCGAAAACCTAGAAAATAATTGCAGTGATTTTTAGACTATGCTGTTTCTCTTTGGAACTGGAGACCAAAAAGTGTCTCAAACACGCAGACGCAGCAACAGCAAAATAGAGCAGGGAGATAGTTTTGGTTCTCACATGCATCTTTGTATATGTAAAGCTAAAATTAATCTTGCTATCACGTGTTTTGTCTCTTGACGAACGTTCGTAATAACAATAGTAATTAAAAAGGCACAAAATAATGTGTATTTTGGAAATTTGGAGTTTCCCAGCAGAAGGCATGAGCAGCATATTTGCCCAAATATTGGATTGACATGCTCTTGTGTGTTTTAGCCAGACCTTTCATATCACATCTGCAATTTTTTGTGTGAGAAATGGTTTAAGACTGATTTCTTTTTATTGCAGCTGTTTAAGGATGATCTAAAAGTAATTACAATGATTGAGGCATAATGCAATTCGAAATAATTACAGCCCACTGCATATAAAACTAACAAAACTTTCTGCCTTGATTTATGGGTCCTCTTGGCAAGGCATAAACCTCAAATGATGCCTCTGGGAGCAACACTCTAGATAATGTTAGGCCATTTTAAAAAAAGCAGATTTGTGTAGTCTATCAGGCCTGAGTAATTTTTTTTTCTCATAGTGAGAAATTGGTTGTTATCATAGATCACAGATACTGCTCAAAGCTCTTATGAAAGATGAATTAATTTCACTAATGCTTTAATGCAAACCTTTCATGGAGGAGGCTGTATGGTGATAACCTTACTGCGGTCTCTCCTTTCTCAATTATGATTTATGTTGTCTTTTAGTAGATGAAACTGCCTGTATTCACAATCCATCTGCTGGCTAAAGGAATCCTATTAACAGAGGATCTGAGAAGAGACTTAATAATGTAAGGTGAAAGATGTGGTATCCCCTTTCTGGGACATGAAGTAGAATTTTTTTTTTCCTATTTTTAAATGTAGATCACTCTCTGAGATCGTAAGATGACCTGTGTCATCTCCACCTGGTTTTATGTTGGCTTACAGATGGTGTAGCAGCTAGTGACTATTTGTTAAAGTAAAATAAAGATTGTTGCTTTGAAATCTGCTATAAAAAGCAATTTTTTTCCCTCTTTCCCAAGCTATAACTCTTCTTTACATTCTATTTCCAAAACCTTCTGAGTTCCAAATACTTTTTTTGGAAATACTAAAGCACATACATGATCCAAAAATACGTAAGGCATGTTGTTCAACTGCAGTATGTATCTAAGGCTGAGGATGACTCTTCTTATCAGAGCTGTTGAGCTCTAGATCCTGCATTAGGAGGCCTGAAGCCTGCTAACTTCTGCATTCCTAATGTGAAATAGACAAGTTATTGAAAAGTGAATTATTTACTGAATTTAAAGGAAGTAAGTGTGTTCAAGTTATTAATAACTGAAGGTAGCTTGCAGGTTGGGGTATATTCCAGTTGCACAATGAAACAAGTGCTGTTTTTACAGTACAGAGGCACAGGCGTTCCTTCTTTATTCAGCCTCAGCTGTGTGACCTTTTCCACTGTGAGTTTAAGCTCCCCCCTGATCTCCTGTGCTGGCTTCTCCCTGGGCCAGGTAAAAGGCCCAAACCCTCCTGGTTCTGTCCACCACTTGTTGCTTTTTGGCAATGACTCAATCTGGAGCATTATGGAGCTGCTGACTTCAAATAGTTACTGAAGCTACTGATTTAAAGAAAGAATGGAAGTTATTTTGATGTAGGAACTACATTCTACCTTGTTTTCATGGCAAGTTGCCGTGGTACAGCTCTATCTCCTGTCTAGGGAGCAGTGAGCTGTGGGGAGCACAGGGACACGGGCTCCCGTGTAAGGCTGCAAGAGTTCTCACCACGGCAAGGAAGGCTTGTCAGTGCTGCATTTGGCTCAGAACCTCGGTTGCTCTTGCTGCCAGTATTCAGCTGATTCCTGTTCCAGGTTTCCCTCTGGGCTGTGGTGTTCCTTTAAGGAGCTGCAATTACAGTGCAGTCATCACCACTTTAATATGTCTTTCCTTCATGCCCTGCTTTGTATGGTTGAATAAACCCTTTCTGGGTCACTATTTAATTTGATATGGTCCCCCTCAGTAAAATGATGGAGAAAAGATGAATTAAGGCTCTGTGCTGGTCATTATCAATCATGGTTTGTGTGCATTACTTATTGCTCACAGTGCTTTTTGACATTAGCCCTCTCTAACCTCTCTCTTCATGTTAATGCTGCCTGGAGGTCCTTTCCCCCGATGTAGCAGGCGTTATTTATGTAGGTGCTGGTTCTGGGGGGTTTTAAAAGGTCAGCACAATCTCCTCAGGGACTCCATTCACAAAGGAAAGCTGGCAGAATGTAACTACCACTTTTCAAATTGTGATTTTAAAAACTGTATTTTTTTGATGAGGACTTGTGATGGTGAGGTGTCAGAGCTCCGGTTACACCTTGCTCTAAAGTACCTTGGTGGCAAAGTGGCCTCTCATACTGCTGCCCTGAAACCAGTATTCACACGCCTGTGAGGAAGGCTTTGGTCAGAAGTGCTGTGTTGTGTGCTGTCACGAAATACAAGTTGTGTTGAAAATACCTTTTGATTGGCTTCTCTCAGCACAGGCTTGTGTTAAACAGATCTGTTTGGACAGCAGGGTGAAGATGGTGCAGCACTGTGCTTGGATGGCAGAGAAGGCCACCAGCTTCCCAGGGTGGGCTAGGTCCCAGGAGGAGACTCCTCCATCTGCTTGGCACTCCAAGGCCATGTCACTTCTCCGGGGTCTTCTCTGGGATCTGGCAGACAGAAGCAGCAGAGCAGTGGCACCTGTGGGGCTGGAGCAGAGGGTGTGGGAGGGGACAGACAGAACCTGTCTGTGCCCCAGCAGAGAGAGGGGACAGGCTCCGAGGACAGCAGGCAACAGCTGCAGCAAGAGAAAATCGGATTTAATCTGGAAAGAGCTTTCACCGTGAGGTTAAACAGCAGGAGACGGGCCCAGACAGGGTATGGAATCCTGGAGATGCTCAGAATCTTGGAGATGCTGTTCTTGGAAATGCTCAAAACCCAGCTGAATATGATTTTAAGCAGCATGATCTGGTTGGACCTGTTTTGTGTTGCATCTTTTGAAGTACCTTTGCCATTTTTTCAAAGAGAAAAATAGCAAATCAGAAATAGCAGCTTGATTGAAAACATTATCTTGGACCACATCATAGGCTTGGAGTACTTGATCTTAAGTTCTGTGTAGTTATTTTTAAGAAGAAAATGACAAAGCTCCCTTTTTTTAATCAAGATCAAATTTGAACCAATTTTGAATGCTTTTAGCATTTAACTTTTTTTCATTGGTGTCCTTTTGAATAAGTGTTGACATCTCTACTTGTAACTGTGTCCTCCTGAGCATCACAGAAGAGACCTTACTGGATTGTGGGATTTGTGATTCAGCCATGGCTTCTGTTACGAAGGATTACAGTGTTTGCTTTCCAGCCAACCATCCCCTGAGTGGTTGCTGGACCTGCAGAGGAGGCTAATTTTTCAGTTAAAAAAATTGCAATAAAGTGGATTATTATTTGAAATATAATTATTATGGTGATGTTTCTGGTTGGTCTTGGCTGCAGTCACTGTGCTTGTGCCTAAGGAGAAGGGTTGCTTTTCACTGAGGAGTGGTCAGAAGATGCAAACTAAGTTGGACAGGGCTTGGAGCAACATCATCTACTGGAAGGGGTCCCTGACCACAGCAGGGGAGTTGGAACAAGGTGAAGGTTCCTTCCAACCCAAGCCAGTCTGTGATTCTGTGGTTCATTTTAAGACAGCCTGGTTTGGTTTGCTGAGGCCCTTCACTATCTCAGCAGTGTTTAGGTCTGAGGACTGTCTGTAGAGAGGAGGATAAATGCACCTGGCCAGTGCCTCCCGAGAGGTTTGGGGGAGTGGTACCTCTGACTGGGGATGCTCTGCTGGGACTAGCAATTTATTCGCAATAAGGGTCTTTTGCTACAAAATCATTGGCACCATTATTTAGGCCTGTGTGGTGCAATATTCATTCCCAGAGCACATTAGCCCAGGCACAAGCATTGTTAACAGGGAATAAATAGATGCAGAATCATATCTTTTTCTGGGAGGTTGTAGTTTGTGGCAGTGGCTCGGAAGTGGTGCTGGGAAATCCCTTGTTGTATCATAAGTGACATGTATGGGCACGAGCTGAACTGTGGCTGCCTTGCCAATGGTGCTGTTATGATGAATGGAATCTTTTACCATTTTTTAAATTCTTCCATAGAAATATTGGGTGACTTGACTCAGCAAGAGAAATAGCTTTCTAGCAGATCTCATTCATTTTAATTTGATGTAAATCTCTGATGACATTTTACAGTTCAAGTAAAATTACAAAGAAAACATTTGTGCATAGGCAGTAAGAATTTGCTGGTTTAAGCTAAGCATAAATATAGCTGGAAACCTTTCCTGTTTGTGTATCTTTCATCTCTAAACAACTGCCAGGGCTTTTATTAATTTTACACGTAAGTTTGTAACTGCTGCAGGACCAAAAGTATAATTAATTCCAGGATTTATAAAAGACACAATATCTGTGTTAAAGGTACCTCAGTTTGTGTTCAGTGCTTCTTGGTTATAATGTATGGATGAGCTCCACTTCGTTTTGTTTTCTGTGTCGGTACATTTCACTTTCACAATAATCTTTACCTAAGCTGATTGGTTCTTATTCACTTATTTTTCAGTGCAAGTGGTCCAGAAAAGGTTTCATTAGAACACGATGGTGTATTACTGATTGGTAAGTTGCATCTTTAAGTTGTTTCTGATTAGATTTGTTTTATGTATGTTTGTTCACTACTATTTCCAGAAGGTTTCCTGTGTAGATTGGTCTGTTCATAGAACAGGTAGGTTCCACACAGTCACTTTAATATCTGTTGAACATGGAGTGCTCAGTAGATTGTGCTGGTGCATAACCAGATGTGGTGCTGATGGTCACTCACAGCACTGCTATGGCACCGTGCAGCCAGAGGAGGCAAGTCAAGGACAGCTCTGTGCCTGTGGCCAGGGCACAGGGGTCAGGCACAGCCTGGAGGTGACACTTTCCCTGCTGTTGCCACCACTCCTGGTGCTGCTGGGGCCTGGCAGCATCTCACTTGGGTCAGGCACCACACCTGGCTGTATGCAGCCCTCACCTCTGGGACTTCTGCAATAAGAGCTTCTTCTAGGGGCACTCCTTCAGATTTCTCTAAGCCTACCTGGAAATCTGACCTTGCTTTTTTACCATGTAGTCACAGTTTTGGTCTTTACTGCTTACCCGTGTTATAGTCACCTATGTGTACCCTTCCTTGTGTGGTTGTTTCATGTCTTATATCTGAAACCTTGATTTTGAAATCTCATGAATGTTCACATAGGCTGACTTTGAGTGCTGAACAGTGTTCTGGCTTTGTTGGCATAAGTATGCTTATTTAATTAAGCAGTCTCTGAAAACAGAAAAGGTACCAGTTTTTTTTCCTTTTATAGGCTTCTGACCCAGAAATTGGGCAGGCAGTTGTGTGATAATGTAGGTTCATGTTAATTTTTCCAGATCCATCTGTGTGGGGTGTGATTCCAGCACTGGATAATTGCAGAAGTGGGTATTAACATCAGATGCTAATCTGGCCTTTGCTCTTGTATCATTACTTCCCTAGGTTCTGTCTCTTCTGTCCTCCGGGATTTCCTCTCTGCTGAAAAAGCAGCGTGAATTTATTTTTAGGCCTTTCCAAGAAAAAAAAGTTCTTCAGAGACAGATTTAAATGTAATATTTTCTTGTGGGGGGATATTAAAAAAGGACAGTCCTTGGCTGTAGTGAATGTTTGGGTGAGTGTCTGTGCTGGGCAGTGAGGATGAGGAACCTCAGAGCTTCTCCTAGTCTGTTATGAGCTGAGCCATGGTGGTAGTTCTGTCTGGAATAATTTGCAGTTATGGTCCACATGATCTAACAAGGTCTCTGATGTTTCTAATGGGAAATTGAAGGGGCGAATTACTATGCACAATTTCTGCAGAATGAAAGTGAAATACTATGGAAAATACAGGGGTTTATAAAATACACCTAAGGGAGTCTGAGTGCATAATGTGACTCTTCAGGGTGTGATGAGTGTTTGCACCCAATCTCTGTGCATATGAACAAAGTTCTGCCCATTTTCATAATCATGAAAACCGATTTTGTAAATCATGACTTTTGATCAATGCATTTCTACATTCTAATAGGTCAATAAAAATAGAGCCCAGGCACTTGTTGTTAGTACTTTTGCATGAGTCCTTGAACTGTTCATTCTCCCTACCTAGGAACACATTGTTACAGAATGTACCTCATGCCAGAAACAGGGGGCTCCCAAAAAACCAGAAAAGTGACCTTAACAGACTTCAGAGAAGTGTCCTTTTTCCTCCTCTGTGATCACTGGTCTGCCTCAGTTAAGTTTCTCTGTGAATCCAGATTTTTCAAATCCATTATTCTTCATTAACTTACTTTTAGTGTGGACAAAGAACTAAAGGATCCAGGGTCACTCATGAGTTTTCACATTATGCAAAAATGAAAGAGAACTACATAATTACATGTACTTTCATTTTGCGGTTTTTTTTAGTATCTTGACTATAAAGTGAAGGTGTTTGTTTCTATTCCAGTAGTTCTCAGTGTTGTAGCAGGTGCAAGATTGTGCCCTGAATGCATTAGTCTTGAATATAGTTTACATGCATAGTTGATGTTTGCTAAGGAGAATGGAGCAGAGAATGCAGGTACAATATTTAGGTAGGGCACAACCTTGGGAATGTTTGCAAGTATATCAGTGGTCAGAATCAGCAACCAGAATCATTTTGATATTTTCCAGGAAGTAGTGTTGGAAGATGACAGTCAGGGAAATGCAAAGCATTGCACTTTGAGAGGAGAATTTAAAGGCACCAGTACTATTTTGGGAATAACTGACTCATTACCCCTGCTGTAGAAAAGGATCAAGGGAGAAGGAATTGAATATGGATCATTATTATCTTTCTGAGATGTGTTAATAGGTGGATCCTGTGAAGGACACGAAGGGAGAAGGCACAGTATTTATGTGAGTGCTGCCAAGGCCTGTGATAGAGTGTTCTGTTTGGCTCTGAGTGCTGTGCTCTAGGTGTGCTGGAAAGAGGACAGGAGAGTCAGGGATGGTGGAAGTGTTTGGGTAGGGGGTGAGAAACTTCGGCTGACCACAGCAGGAAAACTGCTTGCTGTCGGCCCTGCAGATGGGGCAGAAATCAGTTTAATTTGCAGGAAAACAGGTAATATGATGGAAATTGAGTTTAAGGACAAAGAAGGTGGAAACTCATCAGTAAATTTTAAGAACACATGTTTTAGACACGTGGGAGTGAATTATAGATAGCTTTACGCATCAGGTGAGCTGGGGACATGGGACCTCCCTGTCCTACAGGGACGCTTTCTGTTCACCCTTCAGACAGACAGGACTGGGTATCTCAAGCTGTCATGTGTCACTGACCAGTCCAGCCCCAGGCAGGGATGTTCTGGGTGCTGCGACCTTCCGGTGATTCGCCCTGAGGAGGACGGCTTTATCCCAGGGGAGGAGGACGGCTTTATCCCAGGGGCACAGGCACTCGAGCCCAGGGACCAGCTCAGTTGGGAATGGTTGCCTCAGCAACCAGGCCTGTCAGCTCTTTTAGGCTCCCACTGCTACTGCAGTGTCTTCTGGCAAATCCCTTCCAGGCGGCGCAGGAGAAAAAACAGGAAGCAGAGTGATCTTCAGAAGTCCTCTCTATTCCCTGGAACCGATGACTCCAAAGACCCCAAGGCTCCAAACAACCGGGGCTTTATAGGGTCAAAAGGGGGTGGGGTTCAACACAACAACCAATAGGGAAGAGGATTGAAAAAGTCACCAATCGGGGAAAGGATCCAAAACTAACCAATCGGGGGGA
>VZDJ01000083.1:194198-272203 GCA_008694505.1 Cyanoderma ruficeps | reverse complement strand
GAGGAGGACGGCTTTATCCCAGGGGCACAGGCACTCGAGCCCAGTGACCAGCTCAGTTGGGAATGGTTGCCTCAGCAACCAGGCCTGTCAGCTCTTTTAGGCTCCCACTGCTACTGCAGTGTCTTCTGGCAAATCCTTTCCAGGCGGCACAGGAGAAAAAACAGGAAGCAGAGTGATCTTCAGAAGTCCTCTCTATTCCCTGGAACCGACGACTCCAAAGACCCCAAGGCTCCAAACAACCGGGGTTTTATAGGGTCAAAAGGGGGTGGGGTTCAACACAACAACCAATAGGGAAGAGGATTGAAAAAGTCACCAATCGGGGAAAGGATCCAAAACTAACCAATCAGGGGGAAGACTTGATTGAAAAAGTCACCAATCGGGGAAAGGATCCAAAACTAACCAATCGGGGGGAGACTTGATTGAAAAAAGTCACCAATCGGGGAAGGGATCCAAAACTAACCAATCGGGGGAAGACTTGATTGAAAAACTCACCAATCAAGGAAAGGATCCAAAACTAACCAATCAGGGGGGAGACTTGAACCAATCAAAGGAGAGAACAAATCAACCAATCACAGGTAGCTTACTAACATTCTTCTAGAAAGCTCAGGGGCTTCACAGCTAAGCTGCTCACCGTGAGCAACAGAGGAAAGCTGCACCAAACCATATCAGGGACATGCTGCTCTCCATGGGAGCGCTGCCCTTTCTGTGTGGCCCACAGGGGCCTCCACAGTCATGTTTTGTAGTTCCATGATCATTATCTCCTTATAAGAAGGTTAGTGGGACTGCTCCCCATAACTGAGGGTTCACTGGACAGGATGTGCTGTTCCCTGGAGCCAGAGATTTTCACCAGGATCTCTGGCAGAGCCCGTTGTGCTGTGTGACCTGTGTCTGACCATGCTCTCACTGTTCTCACTGCCATTATTGCTGTGTCCAGGTCCATTCCCCACTCTGCCATGGTCTGGGAAACCTCCCTGAGCACAGCTTGGGGTTTCTGCTTGGTGTCTGTCTCAGCCAGAGCCTGTCCCCGTGCTAACTGGCAGGCTGCAGGTAGGCTTAGGGGGCTTTTCTGGCCTAAACTAACTTGTGGTCTCACAGGCATGGCCCAAGAGAAGCAGCAGGTGTCCTCTTCCAAACTGGAAGTGGTGTGTGTATTGACTGCTGCTGTCTCAGCATTCTCCACACAGGGACAGATAAGGAGGCACAGTGATGTGATTTAGTCCTTGATGCCAGTAACATTCTCCTCTTAGTAGCTTTTTGTCTTGTTTATTGCAAAGCCACAGTTCTACTCAACACATAGCTGCAGCTTTGAAACTGGAAGTTGTTTGTTTACACATTCAATTTAAAAAAAAAATATTTTAGTGAGAGGGTACTGCCTGATTTCTGGAATTGTAACTGACAAATAGGTTTTCATTTTCGTGTTATACATCCTTTATGTAAAAGACTTAATGGAGTCTTACCTGTGGATGAGCTGTAAGCTTGATAGCAGTCTGACAATTTTCTGATTATGATAGCTTAATCTGCACAGTTCTTGTGAGTAAATTTTAAGGTAACATAAGCGTGAATAGAGTAAGTGCTGTGTTGAATGCTTTGCTGATGCAAGAAATGTTTTTTTTTTCTTTTATCCTGAATCATTTTATTTTTTTCCTTTTTTTGTCATAGTGCCTTTGACTTGGTAAACATTCATCTTTTCCATGATGCTTCCAATTTAATTGCTTGGGAAACAAGCCCATCGGTTTACTCAGGAATACGGCATAAGGCTCTTGGCTATGTACTTGATAGGTATGTATTAGCCTTTCCTGGCCTCTTTCAATCTCTGTGTTCATAAGCAGCCTATGAAAGATGTTTCAAATGGCACACTCAGAAATGTAGAGGTTTTATTCTGTCTCCTGAAAGTGGTTACTGCTTGACAGGGTTTTCTAGACAGTGCTGATTACAGATCACTTTATGACACTTGTTATTTAAAGCCAAACTACTGATCTTGGGGAGCCACTCTGAAGTCACCAGAATAGCAGAGTAGGAACCCCACTTATTTTCTAAATGTGTTAGGTAGATTAGCTTATTTTTAGACTATGTGGACTCTAATGAAGCTACCATTCAAGTGCATCTTCAGTAACAAAATAACGGAATAATTCCAGTTGGAAGCGACCTCTGGAAGTCCCTTATTGATGCCCCTGCTCAGAGCAGGCTGGCTTCATCAGCTTGTCCAGCTGAGCTTTGAGCAGCTCCAGCATGATGGTTTGTAGCTCCTCTGGGCCATGGCTGTGTTTGACTACCCTCACTGTGAAACTTTCTGTCCCTATTATCCAACCAGAATTTTCCTCTAAGTGGTTTGTGTCCACCACCTGGATCTTTTGGCATGCGCTGCTGAACAAAGTCTGGCTTTTCCCTCTCTGTAACTACCAAACAGATAAAGCCAGCCACAGAGTCCTCACGTAGACAACTTTCCTGCAACCTGAACAAATGCGAGTTTTTCAGCCTCTCCTCATGGGTGCCTCCACACAGAGCTGGGTACAGCAGGCAGTTCATCTCAGCAGCAACACAGCATTTGTGTCTAGTCACCACTGGTGTAATCTAATGGTATTACAGAGCTGGTTCATCTGATGAGTGGTACAATACAGAGGAGTCACAAAAATAGCCAGAAATTTACAGCTGCTCTAATTATAATGTCAGGAAAAAGACACCTTTCTCCTGAGTAAGAAAAGAATGTTTCTGTGTGGGCGTTGGTGTGTTGGCAGAGTAAACAGGTATTTCTCTTGGGAGGTGCCATGTTTGCCTGAGAAACAGCTTTAAAGTGTCTCTTCAGAGCAGCCATGGCACACGCTGCAATCTTTGCATAATGGGGGGCTTAAAACAAACTGCTGAGCCTGGAAGGAATACAGAACCAGAGCACTCTGTGTGCTGTTCCTGCCCCAGCCCTGCTGTCCAGCAGCCCGTGGCCATGTGCCAGGGTGCTGGGTTCAGAGGACTCGTTAACAGCACCCCCAGTGACCATGGGACCGCTGCTGCTGTTCCCTGGAGCAAGGGCTGGGCGAGGGGCACCAGCTGGGGTCACCTCTGTCCTTCCCCAGAGGGAGGAAGGGGGGTCCCAGCCCAGGCAAGGGTGCTGAGCCCCATCCTGCTGCCCCACGCAGCCTTTTGGCTGAGGCCACATGGCTGGCAGTGGCTGAGGGGAGGGGATCACGTCCCTGGCCTCACGGGGAGCCGCTGCCCAGAGCAGTCTGCGGTGCCTCTGCTGCCCGGCAGCTGCTCCTTGTGCACGGCAGAGGCGTGAGGTACCCCTGGCCACGAGCAGCTGTCAGCTCTTCTGGCTCTCTCTGGCAGCAGCCTGGAAGTTACAGACGCTCCTGGACAATGTAGTTGATTTTTCCCTATGTAGCTTTTCACTGGGAAAGGTTCGGGGATGTTGCAGTGGAGTGTAAATGCCTTTCCTTCGGTTTCTTTCTCGTTTCCTTCCTCTCCGTTTTCTGTCCTGTCAGGGCGGGTCGGTGGGATAGTAGAGAGACTGCCTTTCCCCCAGCAGGGGGCTGAGCAGGAATTTCTCCAAACAGGAGTTTGCCATCACCTTTGGGATGATCCAAGGGTGAACAGGAAAAAGCCGGTATTGCCTTTCTCTTGTATCACTTGCAAAACCTGCTCAAACCATTTGAAAATGCTGGAGGCACTTGGAAGGTTTGCATAAGTAACATATATATAAATATGTAAAAGATCCCCGATTTACAGAACGGGCTCAGGAAGATCAGGATCTGTTCTCGATGCAGTCAGGGTGCATATTCTTGAGTTCTGTTTCATAGAGCAGTATGGGATTTTTACTTCATTTTTTCTTGGCCCCATTGGTCTCCTCTCCTTTTCTAATGCTTTGTATGAAGGAAACCTGTGCAAACCTTTTGCATTGTTTATTTCACACTTGTTTGCAGCATACAGTGTGCTCCATTAGCTAATTTTGGCTGTTGTGGACCTCCCACGATGCCCTGGCGAGGGTAAGGTAATAAGACTGTAGTATTAGTGTCAGCTGTGGGTCAGGGATGTCACGATGGTATATCATTAAAATGTGACACTGCCAAAAACTGCCCCAACTTGCCGTCCTTAGAAAAGGAGCCCTTCGATTTGGGGTTGCTCAGTGCCATAGCAGGCTCGGTGTGGATGAATTGTTCATTTTGAGGGAGCAGCCAGCCGCAGATCCGGACCTCCACAGTGCAGTGATGGGCTGGCGGGCACAAAGGGGGAGTTCTGTAGCGCAGTGAATAATGGGAAGCCCCTTTCATCGGCAGGACTAACCTTTTGGCAGCCACCAGCACACTCTATTCTGATCTGCTGATTGGGGAGGACAATACACTGAAGCTTACTTTGAATGAATGCTGCCACCAACAGTGTCCCCATTCAGGGTCTTTGGGAACCATCCTTGGCCATTGTCCCCCAGGACTCCCTCAGACAGCAGGAAAAGGGAAAGTGAGAGCAGCTATAGGGGGAAAAGTACTTCTTTTCTTGGCTTTAATCTCTCTTTAAAGCTTCATAGATCTACATTTCCAGCTGAGCTACTGGAACTATGCAGTGTCAGATAAATACAGAAGAGAGAGGTTTCAAGCTGAGCTTTCAAATCCCCTTATCTGCATGAACTAATAATGCAGATTTAGTGCTGTTAAAAACAGAGACTGATAAGTCTTTTCCTTTAAAGCCTTTAAACTGCTAAAGAGCATTTAACAGCGATGCAGTTCAAAACCAATGAACAATGCTGAGAAGGAAAACAGTTTAATGAGCTAAACCTTCACTGAATGAAACAGAAACACCTTCTCACAGTTGATTTAGGTCACTGTGGGAGTCAGTGAAAGCTCAGTTGTGTTCGCGCTGCATCTTCATAAACATGAGTTATGTACAGCCTTTTATTTGGGCAACAGCTACCACAGGAGTTTGGGATGCAAACCAGATCAGGGTTTGCAGATAAAGCTCAAATGGATCCATTTAACTGTTCGGATTGCCGGGGAAGTTGCTATCTCCAAAATTATTTTAGCCACAAAGTTTTAATGCATAAGAAAAAAGCTGTACATCGTCACAGCACTGGTGAGCGGGGGGAGGGTGGGGGAAAACCAAGGAAAAAAACATTGGGGGAATGATACAAAGTTTTGCTCAAAGTTTTCTCCTGGGGAAATCTGCTGGTAATCCTAATCGCATGTTTGAGGAGGGGAAAGGTTTGTTCTTTTAGCTTTAATAAAGCTTCTGCTTTAATAAAGTTAATCCCGAAGTGGTTTAGCTTTAATAGCATTAAAATGAATTAAATAGGAAGAAGAACACTTCTAAAGACAGCTCACTGGTATGCACTGAACCAGACTGCATTTAATATTTGCCATTTAGCAAGGGAGAAGATGTGGTGTTGGATTGTTGCATTAAAGACCAAGAGGATTGGAATCACACTCTTGTTAAACAAATACTTGCGTGTATCTTTACAAATACATACATGGCGTATATGTGGAAAACTGAGATGTGTAATGAGTCTCTGACAGCATCGGTATAAACCCAAACCGAACCCCCAGAAGTCAGTTACGTTGTTCCAGGTAGACACAGGTCTACAGGAAAAACTGAACTTGCTTTAAAATGAGATAGGAACATCTGCTTTATATTTTGTGAGGGAAAAAATCTTCAAAGACCATTTTGGATAATTCCCATGCACAGTTAACCCTATTTGCATAATACTTTTTTGTGTGTGTTTTCTGAAGTTGGAGGGTGTAAGCTATAGGTGAGAGTAAGAGAGGAAAATAGTTTACATCTTGGTTTCATTTTTCATGCATCTGTTGTAACTAATGCTTGTACTTATTTCATGTTAATTAACCGTGTTGGCATATTAGTCATGTCCTGTAGCCACTTGAAGAGGAAAAGCGTATGAATGCAATACCCAGGCAGGGGAATGACGAAAAAGCTGCAGGATGGGGCCCTTGGAGAGTGGAAAGGAGAGTTTGGGAAGGACAGGACGTGAGGTGTTAGCCTGATCCCTGGCTCTTGGTGTGCCAGCCATCTAAACTTCCTGAAATTATCCCGAGCATTGAGATCCATAAAATGAGTGTGGTTTTTTTTAATGAAAGTGACAGTGCTCTTCTGTTTTCCTATTGAAATGTTCCCTGGCCTAGTTCAACAGAAACATTTTTACATTACAACTGTGAAATCTTGGCATAAAGCTCCCCTTTGTGCCCTTCATTATTTTCTCACAAATATAGTCCATTGTCACATAGCTGAAGTTAATTTGATCAACATTGGGACATTTAACTTTTATGTCCGGTCAAAGGAGCTGTTTCATGCTGATTTTGAGTATTGAAAAGAAATGATTGCCAGAAAAATAATGTTACTATTAACAATTCAGAGCAATTAGTTTCCCAGGGAGAGGCGATGTGATGCACCGGCTCCACACAACTATTCTTTGTCATTTTATGGATGCTCATCAGTCAACTGTCACCTCTTCTCAAAGACCCCTCCAATCTAAATGTTTCTCTTTGGGCTTTTCCCAGAACTAGCAGCTGAATGAGCAAAAGAAAAGCCACTTAGTTTCTAGGCAAAGGAAAACTTTGCTCTAAAGATCTGGGTCATTTGGGAAGATCCCCAAAGCAGCGAGCTTTAGGAGGGCTTGGGATTTTTTTGTTTTGTTTTGGTTTTGTTTTTACTTTATTTGTTTTTTGCCACAGTGATTTTAACATGAGCCTTCAAATGAGTAGTGAAATTTCTGTGCATTCAGATAGAAAGCACTCTCGGGGCAAATAAACCTTCCAGCCAAATGTCTTCTAACAAAGGTTTAAACCCCTGGATCACATTCAAATCGACAGCTTTTCATTAAACACCCGAAGCTCAGCTCATTAATATTCAGTCATTCTCCCCCTTAAAGGAAGGTTAAGTGCTCTCAAAATTATCGTGTTTGGATAATATGCTCTGTAAAGAGTAAATCCAGCAAAATTGTCTTGTTACTTTCAGCCTGTCAAATACAGGCAAAGTCACTTTTCCTTGCTCCTTGTTTTTCTCCTGGCTTGAGCTTTGGCATCTTTGATGCAGTTGTCAAAAATTCAACTCGTGTGTCCTTCCTCTCTGCACAGACACATTGTGAATTTTACTTAGGTTATATTTTTTAGCAGGGAAACATTTTTGTAACGGGATGTATTGTAATGGAAAGCATACGCTAGTATAATTTTAAGGACACAATAAATGCAGTTCCATATTAAGTGAATGATAATTTTTGGTCATGCTAGTCAGTAATTTTGCCTTTATTCTGTTATTTTCAGCATTTGGAGCTCTTTTCTTGTTCTTCTTTTCTTTTTGGCATTATAAATTGAACAGGTTGTAATAAATTTTCAGTATTGATTATTCAAATGGTAAATATCTGATTTTTTCTCTTATGTTAAATCTGTGTAAACAGTACCAGGTTTGGAAGTGAAGATCTGAAATCCCAAATCCAGAACTTTAGATACTTGCAAGTATCACAGAGAAAGGTGTCATTTAAAGAAAAAATAGAGTAGATGCACTAAATTTTTGCTGTACCTGGCCAGTGTGAATAGAATTGCAGCTCTTTCAGAAGAAATGCCTGCTGCAGGTAAAGGATTCCTGGAGAGGTTTTAGCCAGTTGTTTGCCCGCACAGTCCCTGTGCAGCAGTGTGGGTGTGGATTGTGGCACTCAGAGCCTCAATCTCCCCTAAGGGCTCTAGTCCTTTTTGCGTGTTTTCCATTAGGATCTCCTGGAGCTGCCCTGTTGCCTGCTGTGTCTTTGTAGCAGAGTGTGAGTGCTGTAAGCACGGGCCAGGCTGGGGTTTGGGTTTGCTGTAACAGTCCCGCTCCCAGGAGGGTGTGTGTAATTAAACATGTGATGCAAAGAAAGAGAACGCCTCTTAAAAATGAAACGACTGCAAGTAACTTGTTGCCTGCTTGATTTTGCTCAGAAAGTGGCTTTGTATGAGAATGTGTACAGTGCGTCACATTCTCCTCGAGGTATATTTCTGTCTTTACTGTAATTTGTTCCTTAGAGAGCCTGGAGCTGGACGAAGATAAGTCATTAGTGTCCAGCTAAAGGTGACACTGACATCAGCATCCATTGTTGTCTGTGCCTTTTCAAATCTCAATGATTCAATTAAGAAGAATCTATATGGGCTGTTGATCCAATTTTTATTCATTTGCAGAGAAATGAAAATAAATTGCTATTGTGATTTTATTTACAATGCTGGCTGTGAGCTGATGCTGTGAGCTGATAGTTATAAAATGGAGAATGGTTGAAAGAGCCCCATTCTGCTCCCATTGGAGCCTGTAGGCACCAGGCCAGTAGCCACCTTGGAGATTTTGTCTCCCATAAGGTGGGAGCACTGTGGGAGGAGGTTGTGGGCTCTGCATCCAGTGGTCCGTGTCCTGGAAAGATTTGGATCACCCTAACAGGGAAATACTCAGATGGGAGGGACAGCAATTCCAGCCGCTGGTTCTGCCTGTGCAAGAGCTGGAGAAGTTGTGGCTGGCTGGGCAGACACTGATCAGGGCTGGATAGGTCACTCATGTGGCTGCCTCACCTGTTGTGGAGCTTCTTTGTCTTCATCCCATCGGTGCTGGGTTTAAGATCCAACCAAGATGTTGAGTCAGTTTCTCACTCCAACAAGGGAGTGGATCCTGCTGCTTTTATATCCACCAGAATTTTCACTATTCAAACCTAATGTTGACAGCTCTGAACTTTTTTGATCACCATGCTCTTTGGAAAGAGGGTTCTTCTCTTTAGCACTTCAAACATTTCTGTCCTCCCCCCTTTTTTGTTCCCTCTCTTAGCTCTGGTACTCCACTGTAGTGTGATTTTCAAAGGGATAATGTAAAATTGGTTGCTCATGAGCTTTTCTCAGCGTCAAGCATTGTTTAGTCCTTTGTTAGTGAATTCTCTCTGGGTCGGAGCCATTTGCATTGCCCTTTTCTAGAGACATTTAGGTTTATTTTTAGTTCACAGTCGCCCTGAGCCCAGCTGTTACCCAGGCCCGATGGTGGGAGCCTGCAGGTCCCCAGCACTGGCAGCTCTCTGTGGATGTCGTGGCACAGCACAGTGTTGTCCTGTCACCATCTGCTGCCCATACAGCCAGCACAGGAGGTGGAGCTGGAAAAGATGCTTGTTGTAGGTCTGGCAATACCCAAATCTGGCAAAATTCCCTGACCATCGCGCCGCTGTTCCTATGGATGAGCCATTTGGAACAGACAGTGTCTTTAGTCTGAGTGTCTCTAGGTATGTCACAAAAAATACTTTTCTTGGCCTTGGCAATGGATCAGTATCCTGTTGCCACATTTCCTGGTTATTTCTGTCTCACTATTTGTGCTTTTGACACTAAGTGACTGCAGGATTTTGGCTTTCCTCCCCACATTTGAGCCCTGTGGAACAAAAAGCAAGAATTGGGATGTCTTGGGCTTCATGCAGAGATGGGGCTGTTAGTGCTGGGCACCAGTGTCACCAGCACTGAAGAGCTCAAAAACTATGTGGAAGGATGGTAATATTCCATGATAAAGAAAGGTTCAAAAAGACATACAGTTTCTCTGGTTTCTTCTTGTAGTTTTCTCTTGTATCAGCTGAAGAGCATGAGAATGTCTTTGTGTGATAACGCTGGTGCTGTAGTGCTGCGTTGTCCTGTAGCAGAATTGACAAGTCCTTACATCATTATCCAGGCCTGCTATTTCATTAGGCGAATGTCAGTGTCAGGTAAGATCATGGGTTTGTCAATATAATGAAAATACCAGTCAAGTGAGGAAAAAGTCACAATTTTCCAGCTCTAAAAATTGATTTTTATTGCTCTTCTTGTAATCCTTTCTTTGGATTAAGTATTTATTATTGATGTGGTCTTTCTTTTAATCTTAATAGCTGCTGACATGGTAATTAATTAAAAAATACAACATTTTTGCCCAAATGGCACTATATTGAAATTAAAAGTGAACATCACATATTAGTTAAACAGCCCTGGCAAATGTCTTGAGTGCTAAGATGATTGCCTAAGCTTCTTGACAATTCCCTTCATCTTGCTGTATGGTGCTTGACCTTTTGAGATATTTTAGTGTTACTAATAGGTTTTAGCCATTATATCAGAAAGAACAAGGCACAAAAATATTATAAACTTTATTTTTTTAATGACAGCACTACACCACCTTGGGCATGCCAATGAAGGCACTTCCATTATGGCTTTTGAGGCACACTTAAACTATCAGTCACCAGGTAACTTGTACTCAGAATTGATGGGAATTTTTCTGGAATTTACCTACAAACGTGTATTTGAAATTGCAGAAGGGTGCAAGCTGCAGAAGGGAGGTGGTACACAAGAGAGGACAGGGTTCTCTTTCAAAGCTGTCTCTGAAACCTCTGCTGGAGGGGACCAGTTCTCAAGGTGCAGGTGTTTGAGCTGATCTCTGAGTAAAGCTTAAAAAAGACAAAGCAATGCAGGTAAGAACAGCAGAAATCCAAATGGTCTGGGTTGGTGTAAGCCTAAACCTCCTGTTTCCATCGTCTTGATCTTCAGTTCCTTGACGTGTCTGTAGCAGGAGACAGGTTTCAGTGTTGTCGTTCCTTGACTTTCCACCAGAAGTCACTGCAGGAGCTGTTTCCACCTCTGGCAGAATAGACCCGTGGAGAAAGTGTGTATAACCTCGTTATCCATAGGTCACCTGCCACCTCCAGCCAGCTCTTGGCTTCTGCCAACAGGATGGCCAAGTTACTTTCCTGAACTTTCCCTGCTGGGGTGAGATCCTGGCTGGACAGGAAAGGTGAGTGGATCACGCCTCTGGCACAGTGACTCCTGCCATGGACAGGGCCGAGGGTCGGGGTGTCTGTGCCGAGCACAGCCAGTGCCCCACGGCCTCCCTGAACACTTCACCCCGTGTGAAGGAGGGTTTTCACACCCCTGTGAGGACAGAGCCCAGCCCTGCTGGAGTTGCTGTGTCAACTCCAGACAGAACCTGTGGCTCCAAGCTCTGCACAGGTCAGCAGTAAACAAAGTGAGCAGTTTGTCCTGAGAAACGATGGTGGCACCGGGACTGAACTGATCCTCTTGTCTCAGTGTGTTAGTTGTTGTCTTCATGTTCCTTCACTTAGGAGAGGACATTTTATACAGGCAGTCATATGTTAAGGTCCCTTCCAACCCAAACCATTCTTCGATTCTCTGTCCTTTGTAAAAGCTTTTGTGTCTGAAACTCCCATGTGTGGATAATGCACAGAAATAAATAGGTTGTGGAGAGATAGTATCTTACCCCAGAAGCTGTGCTCATATTAGCTGGTATTTATCTTAGGCACATTTAGTTATTATAAAAATTTGCTCACTGAATAAAATATGGCTTGACCTTTGGATTGTTTCTTCCCAAGAAATGTGACAGTGTCCCTCCTTCTCCCCCATTCAGCCTGCTTGGCAGAGCTGCAGGGTTTTTGTTTTGTTTTGTTATGTTATTGTTGTGTTTAAAAAAACCCAAAACCCTCAAGCCGCTCTTTTCAGCAGTGTCAAGTTAGGATGAATTGGCCAGGGAGGCATGTTTATAGACTGTGTGAAGAACTTTGTCTTTGTGTGGGAATGCTGGTGACACTGGTATGGCTTGCCTGAATGAACTGCGATGACGCGGCTAATAAGGTGTCCTGCTGAGCGTCACTGCAGCCTTTCTCAGACCTCCCACCTAATGCCATTCAGCTCCAGCTCAGTGTAGCTAATTTTTCCCATTCCCTCAATTCTTTAGGCCTCCTTACAAACAGAAAAGTCAACTTTCACACCGAGGAGAAGATAAGTGCTTTAGGAAATAATCGTGTAAACAGAATGTTACCTTCTGACCTGATGCTGATACCTTGGTCTGGGACAAAACCCAGCTGGCTATTGCATTCGACATGGCTATTAAAGGAATAATGCTGCTGATCCTCCTTACAAAGTGCCCTGAGAAATGGTTTAGCCAAATCACAGTGCCTCTTGTCACACTGAATCATGTTCAGCTGCTCTCTTCCATGACCAAATTGCTGATATTTAACTGCTTCCTTATCTTCCCCATTCGGTGAAGGGGGAGACAGTATAGGGGGGGAAAGTATGAAAGCAAGGGGAAGTTGATCCCATAATTTTCTGGCTGCATTTCAGTACTTCGAAATATATATACAATGCCCCATACAGCATTTATAAAAGAGGTGCATTTCATCAAGTGATTTTATTTTTAGCTACTACAATTAGTACTTTAAAATAAATTGCAAAAGGATTTCAGTGATTGAAATAACACAGAATTGCTCACTTTAGGACTGCACTGAACCCTGTTCTGTGTAGCAACTGAAATTAATAAATAGCCTCAGATTTCCACTAGTATTGAGAAGAGGAACCTTTGCCTCTTCCTTGTTTTAGTCTTGGTAGGGATCTGACATTTCCTAAGTGGCTTTGAGAAAACTTTCCCTTCACGGCCAGTGTAGCTGGCACTGCCACCCAAGCTGAGCAGTCTGTCCTTAGGGCAGAGGAATTTGGGGACCCAGGCCCCCAGAGCAGCCCCTGAGCACAGGCTCCCGCCGTGGCACTTGAGTGACCTCGCCTCCATCGCCGTGCTCGCTCCCGCCCCAGGCAGGCTGGTCAGCCCAGGCTGAAGCTGTTCAGCAGCACAGCTCAGGGAGGTCAGAGGTTCTTCATAATTCACCTGATGCCCCCTGAATAACAGATGGTTTTGTCACAGGACAGTGTGTCAGGGTCTGCCAGGCCAAAAGCTCTGCTGAGGGAACGAGGTTTGCTCGAAGCCTGACTGACACAGCAGAGCAAGGGTGTCTCCAGTGCAACACAGGAGCTTCTTTCTGGACTGTAAAGCTCTTGCTGATACCCAGAGTGAGCCAAATTGCAGGGGTTAGATCAAAATAAGAATTATATATATTTATTTGGCAGCAAAGAGATTGCAGTAGTAATTTAGCATTAATTTGCAGTGACAGTCAAGTTTACTCCTTAAAAAAAGTATGAATCATGGATTTAACTCATCAAAACATTTCAGCATGGGGATAACTTGGACTGTAAACTCTACTTGAAAGTAACAATTGCTTGAATGTTTCCTTATTGCCCTGTCATGGCTAAAAAGCTCTTCGGCTCTTTCATTCAATTTGTCTACCACTTCTCAAAGTACAACAAGATGTGAAGACAAACATACACTAGCCTCTTCAGTGCAGAAAACTTTCAGTGTAATGCCATCAATTAAAAATGTAGAATTAGTTTGAAACTGGCAAAATAATTAAGGTAATGTGTTCCAGGCATGAAGAATCTGTTATCAAGGACTCCCTGGTCATTTACAAGTTCTGTGTTTTTGGAACTGGTAGAGGAGAAATCATCTGTGGTGTTTATAGTTTTGTGCTCTGAAGTTTACCAGGCACAGCAGTAATCCCAGACAGGAGCATGCTTTTTTCTCAGTCCAGCTGATTTCCCAGTTTGTTATATTGATTGATGTGCCAGTTTGTTATATTGAGTTCTAAAACATGCAGAAGTAAAGATCTTTCTTTGCTATGTTTTAAAACATGTTAAAAAATTATTTTCCCATAAGCAATTCCGTCTGGAGCAAGAGCAAAGGAAGAGAAGGGTGAATGTGTTCTTCCAGCTTTTCAAAATGAAGACCTCTCTGTCTGGAAAAGAAGGGCTGGCTGTCATCTGTTGGAAAAGTTTTCTGTTTCATTTGCATTCCAGTTTTGGATCCACTTTGAAGCCCTGTCCCCTCCTGATGGCCTTGCATGGGTCACAACAAGCAGCATGGCCAGCAAAGGCATTGATGACTTGTGTGTGCTGGATGTAGAACTGTGGAAGGGAAATACCTGTGCCTCTGTACAGCCATGAAATCTTCAACTGAGTCACCTGTTTTGTCATAAGCTGTCTGAAGTTGTGCAGGAATAGAGCCTTCAGGTGTGCTGAAACCCTTTGGGGTGAGCTGGTAAAAGTTGTTAAAGGAAATGGCACTGGGTCCTGCCACTAAAACCACAGGATTTATACTGTGACAGGGGCTGGCTGCTTTCTTTTTACATGGTTCAGATTTATCACTTCATTGAGTGATTCATTGTGGCATTTTTAAAGGACTGTTTGATTCGTGGTTAAAGGGAGGATATTTTTTAGAAACAAAAAGCAAAAGAGATTGACACAGATTTGGAAGCCTTCCTAGTTTTTTCTGCGAGCACTCATTCTTTCTTTAAAAAATTGTCTTCTGAATTCTCAGTTGCCTGTACACATGTTGAACTGTACATATTTATGGCTTAGAACATGGAAACACAAGGAACAGAAGACTTTTCTTTAGCTCTCGCTACAATCCAAACACCTTCCCCATGTCCCTGGTCAGCCTGGCTGTGTTTGCAGTGCCCCATTTCTGTCCTAGTGCCCTCAGTGACAGGCAGCTTTTTGGCACGTTCCCAGGGGAGGGGACATTGCTGTATTCTTTGTTGTGGCCATCTCCTTTGCAGACCTGGGTCTGACTCTGAACGCACAGTCGGGAAAACTGGTTCTCGTGCCGTTGATTGAGGGCAGTTTTAGGCACCAGGAAGTGTTTCAGCACAGAGTTGTCAGAGTTCCAAACTGCTGAAAGAGGTCTAAGATTTGGGAACTCTTGAACTAATAATAAGTTGCACTTACTAATAGTGAGTAATGGCAAGGACAGTAGGTTACGTACATGTATTAAGTTTAGTCACTTAAAAGAATTTTCATTGTTAGGTGCCCCACATCACTTAGTAAGTACACAAATGTGTGCATCCTTTGCTGCGCCACTGCTGGAAATTTTCTTGTACACCTGAATTACTTTCACCACCTGTGAAAAGAGATGTGTCAGAAGCCACTTGGAGCATCATTCTGGAGAAGTAACATTTGGACTCTAGTCTGTCATGACACTCTTTCTAAAACGTCCAACAAGACAAGCTACAAAGGGAGAAACTGGACAAAATTACAAATTGTAGAGCTTGGATTGATTTGTATGCAAATCATATTTAAATCAGGTCATGTGCAGGACTGTGGCTGAGTTTTAATTAATTGATCAGAAGCAGACTAATCAGTTGGGCTGGTCATCAGTTTGGAGACATTTTCACAGCCTATTTTTGGAATAGTCTGTTTATTTGGAAGATCTGTCTTTGCATAATTCAATCACAGGCATGGTTCTCATAATCCCAATTTGTTTCACAGGGCCTTCAATGGACCTTGATGTCATTGCTGCAGTATCTGTCATTCCTCTGTCAGCAGTAAATGGCAACGAGCAGAGCCAAAGCTGATACTTGAATCAGGACAGTTGGGAAAGCAAAGTCTGTTGTTCTGATGTATAAGTTGCATATCTGATTTTGCAATGATAGTGTTAGCAAACTGTGGCAATGTGAGTGGTTTAACTTTTAAGTTCTCATTTTCCTTCCGTTTTCCATGAGGGCACTAATCAAACTAATGTTTTGTGCAGGTCAGGAGTGACAGGTTTTTCTCAGGGCTCACTGGGAGCTGACAGTGGGCAGTATTTATTAACAGTGCCTGCAATAATCTGTCAGCTAAATGGAGGATTGGAGATTTTCATGCTGGGAACGGATAAGTCTGTGCAAGAGATTTTCTTCAAATGATCAGTGTATTAGGCCCAATGCACATAATTTTTTCCATAGAATAATATTCCTTATGTAATAGATTACTGTTGACAAAAACTGTGAGATGTTTTCAGAGGAGAAGCGGTATCTCATTACAGATCCAGTGTGACATCTTTCTTTATAGCTTTGAGAATAAATTGATGTAATGCATTAGAACTTGCAAAGCCATCTGCAACAATTGCCTCCTAATGGGGCAGCAGTGCCTCCTGAGCAGCATTGCTGGATAGTGCTGTACCTGTCCGTGTGGGCCCTGCCCCAGGCTCACCTGGAGTTTCTGACAGTGCAGTGCTTATATGTTGATGTGTTCCCAGAGCGTTCACAGCTTATTTGCTGCACTTGTTCCTTAGTTCTCACATCCTGCACTCTCAGGGGGTTCTGTGCATTTTGTCTGTATAAATTCTTTGTGGCTGTGGCAGTCAAATTTTGGCTGTTTCATACCTTCCTCAGCCACCGATAGGAGATGAATTATATTGATTCCTGGTTTGAAAATAAGCGTGACTTGGTGGATTTCTAAATGCCAAGATCTCTAGAAGCTGTAAAATTGCATGTTGTTGAGACCTCACAACTGTTGTTAATAATAGATCGGCTAATAATATAATGACAGTTTTTAATAATACAGGATTTGAAAGATGGATAGTAATGCCGTATCTCCCTAGGTAGGACTGAGCAAAGGCTTGAGGAAAATGTCAATCTTCACAGCTGGAGCAATTACTTGTTAGGTGTTAGCTACAGCCTCAGCAAAAACCTGCTGTGAACAGCACAGAGAGCTGTCTTGAGAGAACTGTAACCAGTCTGGGAACCTCAGGGATGCTCAGTCTGTTAGATGGGGTGATTGATGTCTGGTGCTACCATGTCACTTCTATGGGGTTCACAAAGTGCTCAAAACCACTGGTAGCTTTTCTTATATATCAGAACTCAAACATTCTCTGAACTCACCACTAATTCAGCATTCCTAATTCTTACCTGCCCAGCCCAAAGCCGTATCCTTAAACTTTCCAAGGTGTGAAGGAACTCCTTGATACCCTCAGGATTTCCATGGTCCCCAAATGCCACTGCTGAAAGATTTGTCTGAACTGCTGCAAATAGTCTTTCCCCCAGCTTGGTCTGTCAGCCAGGCCTAGGAAATCAGATGCCCTATTGTACACGGGCTGGAGATAGAATTGCTTAAGCAAAGAAAATCAGCTGAAAAATATGGTTAATATATTGGTCCAGTATAAAATGGTAGTTTTCATGGTTCCATTAATTATTTCTGAGACTGTGCTTAAGGATAACATGTGTCTTTGTACATTCTTGCATGTATGTAAAGCTGAATGACAGGTTTGTTCTGTTTTCGCTTTTTTCCAGAATTATAGATCAGCGATTTGAGAAAGTTTCGTATTTTGTCTTTGGAGATTTCAACTTTAGACTGGATGCCAAAGCAGTAGTAGAGGTAGGAGTTCTCTTTTTCTTCTGTTGTAGACCCTACCAGGTTTGATTTCTGTCTTTTTTTTTTTTTAAAAAAGGGAAGGTAGGTAGAAAACCTAAAAGTGACTTAACAAAGTAATGTTAATATTGACATCAGACTTGACCAAGACTGTTTCTAACAGGAACATCCAGCAAGTAACTGACATTCTGTGGTTGTGATTTTTGCCATCTCCTTATAGCTCACAGTGAATCAGAATAATTTCAAAATCATCCCTATCAAACAAAATAGTATCACTAACCCCAAATGATGGAGACTGAGTGAGCTGCAGAGCAAGTGGGGTGGACCAGGGGCTTCTGAACCTGACACAGTACTCTTCATCTTGGGAGTGCTTTACCCCTGCCAGTTTATGTTGCTGCATGTGTGCACAAAAGGTGTAATTGGAAGATTAATCAAATTCCTTTTCTCATTCTTCCCACTGAAGGTGCTAGCCTGTGTGATTGTAGAAGGCACTAGAATAATACAGATTTTCTGTTGTTTTTTTTTGAGAAGTAGCATAGCCCAGTAATCAGAACTTCACCCAGCTACTCTGCAATGTTAATTAAGCATAATTGAAGCTAATTCAGAAACTTCCACTTACAGTTTATACATGGACAGCTAAAGTCACAGTAAGTTTGTTTTGTAGTGTTGTGTGCTTGGTGCAGTTTATCAATCTGTACGTCAGCAGACCCCAAAGCTGTAAGAAACAGTTGTGTGATGTGTCTCAGACTGCCTGTAGGCATGGGACAGTCCTGAGGGAATTAAGAGTGTACAGCACTGGCAGTAAGGGCTGGCTCCTGGGTGACAGATCAGTTCCTACAGTATCACTTGGAAGGACAGAGCTACAGGCCACCTCTAGAGGGAATTGTACTAGGTAGGACTTGGTGGTCTGATTGTGTTTAACATCCAGGCCCAAATCACTTCATGAAGTGGCTTGTAAAGGCTGTGACTCAAATGTGCTGTTTTCTGGAGCTGGCCGAGTGCTGTGACCAGGCTGTGCACAGCTGGCAGTGGCAGAACAGTAACAAGAGCAGCCAGAGGTGCTGCTGTCCCAAACACTCAGTGCCAGCCCCAGGCTGAGCCTGTGCCCAGCTGGGAACTTGTCCCAGTCCCTTCTGGTATTTAAACATGTGGCCATGCAAATGGGAATTAATCACTCTTTGGACTATTCAGCAGTGGAGTTAATGCTGGGAATTGTAAGGGTTAATCCATTGACCTGTCATCTTTGTGGATGTTACTAAATTTATCTCTGCTTTTCTTGCTGACCTTTTGAGTTCCCTCTTGAGACCACAGCTGCTGAACGCTTGAGCACTGAGATGCTCTGAGCAATACTTTACTTGTGTAAATGCAGACTGTGCTTACATCAAACATAAAGAATGAAGTGTGTTTGTAAATAATTTCCCAATTAAGCCATTTAAAGGGAGAATCTGAGAGCTGTTCTCAATGAGGAGTCCAGACCCTGATGTGCAGTGTCCTAAATCAGATGCAAAAAATGTTGTATTAATTCATAATTAATAGACTATAAATCATTAATATGTAATTTATTGAACATTTACGGGAGCCCTAATTTAAAGTCACATTGATTTCCTTGCTAGGAAAATCTACTTTCCTGTTGTTGGAGTCATCCAGGGACAGGTTGTCCTGGCACACGGGCAGTGCCAGGTGTGTTTGCTGGTCAGTTCCTGACCTGCCTCGGAAGATCCCAGCACATCCCCCTGGGACTGTGCAGCCCAGCTGGGGGGCCAGTCTCTCTGTTTAAGGAAGGTGAATGCCAGTGCTTTATCATTGTAAAACATCCAGAAAACCCTCCATTAGAGTCCAGCTCCTTGGACGACACCACCCTGCTCCAGCCAACAAAAATAACCCTTGGAGTTACAAAATGTATTTAGTAAGGCAGTAACTGCAGAAGAAAGATCTACATTTCCTTGGGTTTTGGTCACTTTAAGGTGTGCTGTAAGACCTGAATCTTCTGTCTTCCATCCAGGTAAATTCACTTAATCTTATATTGGCAAAGGTGGCTGAGGATTTGCTGCTGTTTAAATTCTAAGTTTTGCCTACTGATTTTTTTTTAAGTGCTAGACTTTTTGGGTTACAGCATTCTGATTATTTGCCCATTGCTTTCAGGTATCTTCCAGCAATCTCAATTCCCAGCACATATGGAAATGTTTGCAACATATAAAAAACGATACAAACTTTTATATTGGTTCAACTGTGAATTCTAGTCTTTATCTATAACTTCTCTGCAGTGGCCTACAAAAATCTGTCAAGCTCTACCTGCAGAAAAAGAAGTAATATTCTCATTTTAAAACTCAGAATTAACCTTGTCCACTCACCCTCTCTGTTCCATGGGTTACAGTCAACCAGAATATTTCCTTTTCTAGACTTCTGCCAAGCTGCCTTTTGATAAGCCAGGACTGGAATTGCTGATTAAATGTTTTTTAAAAGGTAATAACTGCTCATAAGAAATTATGTCTGGCTCCATCATTCACTTACACAGTGCCCCTCTGCCACCTCTGACCATAGGATTTTACATTATCTGATAAAATAGGAACAACTTCATGCTGGCATCACTTTTTAGCTCCCACTGTATTGCTGATGCTGCAGTGAATGACACAGTTTCCATTTGGCCTCACCATCTTGGCACAGTGTTTCATTCTGAAGAAGGCAGCAGGGGTATGGAATCCCTTTATCCAGCGTGCCTGTGCCAGCAGAGCTGGGAGGGGCACTTCTGGCACTGCCACCGGCTGTGCCTGCAAAATGGGACCTCTTCCTCTGACGTATCACTGCTCTCTTTTCAGCAAACATCTCTTGTTCAAAATAAAAGTTGATGAACAGCTTTTCACATCTGAATAACTGATTTAGATTTTACTCAAATCTGAAGAAATACTTTAAGTTGAATTTGTTTCATCCCATGCATTGGACACCAACAAGGATCTTTGCAAACTCCAGCTAACAAATGATCCATTAGTAATTGTCATGAAAAAGATTAATAGTTAATTAGACAATTATCACTGATTTGAAAAGCTGATTCAAGTGAGGTGGTCAGGTGATGGATGGATGTGGAGGCTTAATTATCTCCTCCTCGCTATAGATGTGCTTCCCTGGACAAAAACAGGTTGCCTGTCAGGATGAGGCTCTTGCTGTCCTCGTGCATTCAGGGGCACTACCAACAACCTGGCTGTCTTGTCAGGTGCAAATATTTGTATATTTGTGTGTATTTTTTAATCTAAGTAATATTTGCAGAAGATGCTATGAATGCATCAGGAAAAGGGCATGAAAGAATTGCACATTCTTCTTGTTACAAACACAACGATAATTATTAAAAAAAACCCCAACTAATTTTGCTTTGAGAAACCAGTAAAATTCCATTACATTAAAAATACTGACATAGCATAAAAAGCAAGTGTATGTAGCTGTGGGTGTACTCAGATGTGCCTCCCTATTCCAAAGCCGACCAAACTTACCTTTCCTGGGCAGTGATGACATGCAGGTGCCCACACATCCATTTGGGATATCAGGTGCAACCATTTAATTCATGGTGAAGTGGTGAGCTCCAGTAGGTCCTGCTCCATAGTGGCTGGTAGTTTAAAACTGTAACAGGGTTCTCTTCCTTCTGCAGTAAAGTGATACTAAACCATTCCTGTAAGAGAAAAACCACATTGCTTTATTTCTCAGGTAAACCAGCACATGATGGAATAAATCAATAGCTTACAAGTTTCAGATCATGTTTTCATTCCAGTTAGCAAAGAATGTAAAATCCTGGATTGGTTTTATAATCTCAAACTGCTCACTATAAATACCTCCCCCTCATAAAGATTTTAACATTCTTTACTAGCTCAAATGTTTCTAAGAAATGCTGGAAACAGCACCCTTTGTAAAATGAAAGTGTAATAAAGATTTGTTAAGTTAAAATGCATACAATTCCAGGTCTAATAAGGAGAGCTTTATTAATGTAGGTAAATGGCAGCAACACATCTGAGGCACCTGCTAAATGTTCATTATAAATTACTCTCCCAGACATTGTGATGAGTTTTATATTGTACCCAGACTTATAAAAGCATGCAGATTGCTTCCCCGAGGGACTGGGTATATTTACTTAACAGTGTAGTTAATTGCAATTATTTATTTTCCAGTGATTGCAAGTGGCCTCTGCATGTGGCTTCTAGGAATTATTCAATTACCCCTCTTCTTAGTAGTCTTAAGGCAAACCCGAGCTCGGATTCCCAGAGGCCAGGCAGTGTATTAACTCGATCTGCTCCTCAGCTTTGTGCTGGGGCCAGGCTCTGGAGCCATGAGTCCTCTCAGCAGAGCGAGCTTGAGAAATGCTCATTACCCTGCAGCTGATTTTTTGACATCTTTCATTCCATACTGATGCTGCCACACGTATTGGCAAGATTCATAGGAGGTTAATTAAATCCATCTTCAAAACAACGAGGGGCCAATGAGCCATATCCCCTTTGCAATAGTAAATTAAATGATGCAATTGTTTCTACTTCCATCATAGATAAGGGGAGAGATGAGTGAATGGATTGTTCTCTGGCTGCCTCCTCTGGGGCCCCGGAGGGTCTCGGAGCATGTGGCCATAAACCTGCTTTTAATTTGTGGCTGCAGGAAGGGATGACACTGCTCTCAGCAGGCAGAGGTCCCGCACGGCGTCATCGTGTGAAGGATGACACTGTAAAAACGGGACCTCTCCGCAGCCGCGCCGAGCAGCTCCTGCAGCTTCAGATGCAAATTAACACCAGCGCGGTGACAAAGCAGAACGGAAAAGATGATAGTTCATCAAGCTTGGCGCTGCCGGGTCCGTAATTAAAACGTACACAAATTAAATACAATTATCTCGCGCTTTCTGATAGGGGCTGGGCGTCATGAAGCTAATGAATGCCGCGGTCTGTGGGCCGTGCCCCGCGGTGTCGCAGCGTGTGCTCGCTGCCAGCTGTGCCCTCAGCTGGCAGTGACGGCGGGTGACAGCGGTGCCAGCAGCGCCGTCCCCAGCCCGCACACCTGCCATCCATCACCTGCTGACGGCGCGGGCACGGGGGGCACGGGGCATCCTGCGGTCTGCTGGGCACGGGGGACACGGGGCATCCTGCGGGCCACGGGGGGCACGGAGCTCCTGGCGGGGGGAGCGGTGAGCTCCGGGCAGGGTTACCTGCAGGGCCCCGGCAGCTTTTCGGGGTTGGCAGCTCCCCGCGGCTTCGTGCACGTGGGTAAACGGCCTCAACCGGGGCTGGAGGTTGATACAATCCTAATGCCGGTCCAGGAGCTCCCTGCAGCCCGCCCCGTGCCACAGCGGTCTGTCTGTCTGTCTGTCTGTCTGTCTGCAGGAGGCAGCTTGGTGTCTGCTGGATGACAGACTGACGTGTGTTTGCCAAACTTTTCCACATGCCCCGGGGTTTGCCCGTGTGAGTGGGGAGTGCTGGAGTCAGAATTGGGGAAGCAGCTCATCCCGTGCTCACCTTCGAGCAGTGACACTCAGCCATTGGCAGGCAGGGCAAGAGCTCAGTGTGCAGCAGGGACTGTGGCCAGAAAAACACACATATAACCAACCAGTATTAATATCTGCACTTTAAAGTTACTCTTGCCTAGGCAAGTGTAGTTTGAATAATTTAGTGGAGTATTATAAGGCATAATGCAAATCTCTAATAAGTACTTTAATAAAGCCACCTGTTAATAGGGGTTTTTTTGCTTATTTCTAGCATAGAAACTTAGCAGCTCAAATGGACAAAATATCATCTGGGTAGATGTGATAAAATTCCTTTTTTTAAGAATTATTTAATTTTAGAAGGAATAGGTGCACCTACAATAAATGCATTCTTTTTACATTTCAGTTTATTCCTGGGTGTTACTGCAATTCCACATTTTAACATCTATGTATGAATCATGCACTATATTTGAAAGGCACCTGCTGATCTAAAACAAAAGACAGGGGGAAGGAAAGACACTCTGTGTATTTGCATTGTATCAAAAACCTGTGTATATCTATTTTCATTGCCATAAATAGAAGTCTAGAGGGAGTTTTGTTCCAAAAGATCACACTATGTATTAAAGAATGATATTTTGCTTGCTTATCAGAAACAAAATTGGGTGGAAAGAATTCGGTATCTATCTGAAAATCAAGGAACAGGATCATATTTGCCTCTATTATCACCAATTCCTGTTGCAATGACAAATTTTATTCTTGAGTTGTAGTCAGAAATACAATGAGAGTTGATGAACTGAATGCACAAAATCTCTGGATGTGTGTGCAGCTGTGTTAAAACATTTAAAAATTTCTTTATTTCACCTGAAAATAGTAAGTCTCAAAAGCTGTAGAAAAGAGCACTAAGAAACCAAGATTGATATTTTGTTAAGAAAGAAAATCTTTATTTTTATTTAGGTTTGAGCAGTGGTAAATCTGGTCAGCCTCAGGGAGAATGGACAAACGGTGATGCCTAAAGTGTGTAAAGCTCATTTGTGGTAGGAGGTTGTATGGGCTGGACAGCAAATGATGGTGGTGAGACACACCAGTTGCTGTCACATTGAATCATTCGGCTTGTGACTGAAATGCTGATCACATCTGTGCCCAGTGCAGTTAAAGCCACCTTATCCAAACTGTGATTATCTGAACTATCCTGGCAGAGAAACCTCTCAGACTCGGGGCTGGGGTTTGTGCCTGTCACAGAGATATAGGAGCCTCCTGACTGGGGGCAGCACTGTGTCCTTCCCCAGAGCTTCTCTGTGGCATCTCTGCCCTGAGGCTGTCAGGATAAAGGTGTTCAGAATATTGTTGGATTGTACCTCACAGTGCAGGCATACACGTACATACATGTATTACTCTTTGGCAGACAGATTTTCTGTTTGTTTCTCTTTATTCCAGCTTCTCCAGCCCTCTGCACTAATACAGGCAAATGGACCTGGCCCTTCTTTCACTGAAAATTAGCATAGACATCAGTATTAATTTTAAGAAAGTTCAGGAAACACACTCTGAACTGCTTAGCACCATTGAATAAGCACTTGCAGCAAGTTACTTCTCTCTCTTCCACAATTCTTGCTCTCAAAGTTCTGTAGCAGAGAAGTAAGAAACAGGACAGCAGCTTCTGTTCCTCAGCCCCTCTGAGGAGGACTCGCACAGTGGTGATTTCGAAAAAATTTGTATTGAATGCAGGTCTCTACTGTATTCTGTCACGTGCATTATTAAAGGAAACTTTTACTTTCTAAACTACACAATATGCCTGCAAATCTGCCTTTATTAGTATTGATAATTCAGACAGCAATTTTACCTTTGTCAGAATAGGATTGCCCACAATGTGTCATTTTTTTCCCGGTCCCAATTTGAGATGAGAATTTGACATTTCAAAGCAAAATATACAAAGTGACAATATCGGGATCTCAAATCAGCTGTAATAATTGCTGTAACATTTTAGTTGCTCCTTCTCCAGGGAAAGAAAGATAAAGCTTCCTCGCCCTTTGTGAGGTCACGCAGCAATGGGTCACTTTTGCCTGGTACCACATGGCAAGAGGTTCTCCGTGTCCTGCACTGTGTGAAATGCCTCTTCAGTTTGCAGCCTTACCAGGGAGATCAAACTCATTTCTTCTCACAGAGGCCAAAAGAGTGGGAAGGGAGCAGAATACAAGTTCTAGCAGTGACTGAGACACTACCTCCTGTGAAATTTTATCATCCTATCTTCACCTTATTAAAATCTGATCTTGCATTACTGCTTACACAGGAAGTGTGATAGGATGTAATTTACAGCTCTTTCAAGCTTTCACAAGGGTCATTAATGTGTACTATTTTAATATTTTAATAGCTGTTAAGGGGTTAAAACCAATTGTATGAAAAGAGATTATAGGATCTTTATCACATGTTGTTTATCTGATCAACAGTTAACAATTTAAGACAGTATTATCCTAGTAAAAAGAAGATTTGTTTCAGATACTGACATAAACATCCCCTCATAATAGTGGCTTTTCATTTACTGCGTTGCAATGTACCATAAGCTTAAAGGCACAACAGCTTCTTTGTGTGTCTCAGTAATGCCTGTCCTGAGTGATGTCAGTCAATTTTTGACCTATACAGTCTGATGTTATTCTCAACGATCATGGAATAGAATTTTTTGTTTTTAATGAATGAAGAGTATGCCAATAAAATCATTGAAAATTGTCATATTTCTTCATGGCATCTTTCTCTGGAAGAACAAGGTGTATTACCACATGGAGCGTTCTGTGAAGTTGTTTCTTCTGACTTCTGCTGGTTTTTGTTGTTTTCTTTGTAACTGACTTTCCACACTTTGTGTAACTTGCCCTTTCATTGGGACAAATAAACGCTAACAATTAAATAGCATTTTCTGGTAGAGTTAGGAAAAGAAGCAGTATATATGAAACAGCCCCCTGGTAGGAGCAGATTCTGAGTTCAGCCTCTGTGATGGCACTCCTGGGGTCCCGTATAAAAAGTGTTTGATGGGTCAGCTCCCTTGTGCTCCTTGGAAACTGTTCCTGCAAGGAGGGAAGAAAGGCTGTGGAGTGGGCCAGGGATCATTTAGGGTGCACAGGATGCCTCGGGGGATTCCCCCTCCTGGCACAGCTGTGGGGGCACTCCCCATCCCGAGCTGGGGCAGTGGGAAGGGGCAGCACACTGACCCAGTACCACAGAAGGATGTACTCAGCCTCTGCTGCTGTCCTGTCACAAAAGGGTGGAAATCAGCTTCCTGGGGACAAAGCATCTTCCTGAAGTGTGAAGCACATCCGCTCAGCCCTTGCCAGGCAGGAGCCTTGCAGGAACACAGACTGAGGCCCCTGTGCTCAGTTCTGCCACGTGGTTCAGTGCGGGGAGGCTGTTCAGTAGCTGTAGGTGATTCCCATCATCTGTCCAGCTCACTGACAGGCAAAGGCTGCTGCTTTGCTCTCCAGCCTCGGGAAGTCTGGGATGGACTAGGGTGCAATGAGGCTCATTGCCTCCAGCTCTGGTGCTCAGGTGTTGTGGCAAGGCTGCTGCACGGCACTCAGATCCCCTTGCTCCCTTAGAGACAGGAAAGAAATGCATATACTGGCAGAACTCCTAATGGACGTCACGTTGGTGCTTGTAAAATGCTACTTAAAGTGCTAGATTATTTTTATTCATATAACCCTAATGGTTCCCTGAAAATTAAACCAGATGTAATTTTTTGTTTGTTTTCAGCTGAATGCAGTGTAACTGTAGTACTGTCATTAAGCTTGCAGAACAGAAATATAACCTGAATTGAGTTGGACTTTAGTGTGGATCCTGGAGTTCCCCCTCAGTGTCATTCGGGGCTTTTTTAGTCATGGAGTCTCTGCAGTGCAGTCCTTGAGCTGCTCCTGGAGAAGCATCTCCAGACTTGAACTGCACTGCTGTTTGTCTCTTCCCTTCAGTGGGAGTATCACAAGAGGTGGCACTGTACTTCCCCCTCATCGCCAGCTCCAGAGTAGAGTCAGGTGTGTGCTAAATGCTTGAGTGACAACAGCTGAACTTAAGCAATCCAAAGGTCCAGAGTATACAAGAGATTTAAATTAAGATTGCCAAAGTGGGATGGAAATTTGTTTTTATTCTGTCTGCTGAGTATTTTACATTATATAAAATGAATACTAGATGATAATTGCCAGTATGGCATCTTGTATTGATTTAATTCAATAAGCAACTTCACCTCCACCTTTTGCATGCACTTGCCTTAAAATATATGCATTATGAAGGCAGTGATTCAAAGTCTTTAGGAAATCAATACCCAGACAGGATTCTGTTCTTCAAATATTGACAGCAGAATAACTCTAAGAAACAATGACAAACAATAAAAGCAGGGTTAGACAAAATGAAGGCTGCAATTCTTCAGTTGTTAGGCTGTGCAGAGGGCTCGAACTGCTGCCTGATGCTGCATATTAAATGTGCTTCAGCAAACAGCTGACGTCGGCCCTTTGCTGTCAGTATTTCTGGTGAAATCTGTGACCACTGAAATAAAAGCCAGTTTCTGCCTGTGATTCCTTTGCAGGTGGCTGTTTCACCTGATTTCTTGCTGATAACTTGCGTGGATTTCTTTCAACCATGTGTGTGCACTGGGAAGATACAGAAGGGTATATATAGACTGTTAGCATTAACATTGCTCCCGCTTTTGATAATTCCTCTAGAATTAAATGGAACTTGCACAGAAGCTGGTAAATTACAGATTTTTAACTGATCAGATCTGTGTACTTGTTCGTAGTGGGTTTGTAGTGGGAATTCTAAAATCCTTTAATATGGGCAGCTCAATTTCCTGCACACAGAGTATAGTTCTCAGAAGTTAAAGTATGTCCTTTATGGAGTAAAACATGTTACACTGCAAACTGCACTGGCTACTTAGTGGATGGCAGTTCTGAAATCACATTGTTGTAGATAGTTCAGCATTGCACTCCAAGTAATAATGCATTCTTTCAATGCTATTCAAAACCATAGTCTGTTTTGGTTGTCTCACTCTGAAATATCTGAAGACAGTCCAGAAATTCAGATGGATATAAATTCTCTTTCCCTTTGGAGTGGAAGGCTTATGAAGGGTAGCTCTTTACAGTATTACCTCACTTGTAAATGTCATTGAAAGAGTCAGCAAGACTTTTTTTTTGTTTCTGTCCTTTATTTTTGCAGTTTTAACAAATGCTGAATTTCACGAGGATGTCAGTATTGTAGCCATAAAAGGTTCAAGAACTTTGTTCACATCTGGAAGTAGAAAAATCATTAAGCTTTTCGTGAATGTGCTGGCAATCTCCTAAACTTCACATATTTGTGTATAAACTAAAAACTAAGGAAAGTTTTGAGCCACCAATGCCTGGGTGATGTTTCCTGACACATCATTCAGGAGAAGGAATTTAAAGAGGCCGATTGTAATTGCCTATCTTAACCAACAGGCTCAAAAGTTGGCTTAGAACAAACTGGTGTACCTGAGACATTACAGAATTCTAGAAGAAGAATAAATTTGTTCCTGTAGTTAAGGGGGAAGAAAGGAGGGAAACACCGAGCAAGGTTCTCAGTAGCTGAAGGCTCATTAGCTTGACATTCATTTCAGGCAACCTAGTACAAGAGTTGGTAATGAGAAGAAAATTGAGAGAGGAAATGCAGTCACAAAACATGCTTGAACAAGGCAATTTATTCTGAGATTAACAACTTGGATGAAGATGTTGAAGTGAAATCAAGCGATCCTATGGGAAGATGAGTTTGTTGAAAACATCAGTGTTTAACTTTGCATTTGGCTGTGCTGCACATGCAGGGGCACCAAGGGGGCAGTGTCAGAGCAGGGGGAGACTCCAAAGGCAAACAGCTGAATCTCGGCTCCCACAGCAATGCCGTGGCATCATCATTGGGGCATCTGTAGGTAACTTTGTGGTAATTGTGTATTTAGTGTGGCTGCTGAGCCTGTGTAGTGAAATCCATTGCCCACTTCCACTCCATGGAGTGCAAAGTCATGGTTTGGTGGGAGAGGAGAGCAAGACCCTCTATCCCCTCACCCAGACACTGGCCCAGATCTCAGTGCCAGGGAGGAGTTGTTTTCAGAGCTTGTAGGGCCAGCTTTGCTGAGCCAGGCTTCCTTAGAGGTCCACTCCACTTAACTCAGACAACCCTTGCCAATAGGTCAGAGAGTTCCCAGGAGTTTGCAGTCAGAACGCTGTGGTTTCATACTTTGCTGTGTTCACAGCAATGTCCCCCTTCCTTTTGTGTCTAAGTGATGTTTAGAAGCTGCTAACAGACAATTTAAAATGAAAAATCGTGAATGGGAACTTAGCCACAATAGTGATCAATAAGTGGTACTGTTCCTGGAGTGGCTGCCAGAGGAATTGGTGAGTTTCCTGTTTGTTACCAAGATGCCTTCCTGAAGATTTGTTTTGGTCAAAGAGGTGCCGTTTGCTTCAGCTGAGGATGAAATCTGTGCCGTGTGGGATCTGGTATGTATGATTAGACTAGACAACTGCACGGTCACTTCTGCGTGGAGTTTTGACCGGTAGCATCTTAAAGCTTCCTGAGCAGACTTAGATACCTTCAGTCTCAGCTTTGTTTGTCATTAAAATAATTCCTACTGAGTTTGATGCTGGTGGAAAAACATTCCACTTCTTTCTTTCTTTACTGTGTGAGTCTTACTGATGCTAATAACTGTCAAGTTAAATCTGCACCTGACCACAGGCAGCTGATGGAGCATTCCTTTTAGCCATCCACTGTATCCCTGATAGAGACAATCAATAGGTAAAATCTATGCAAATGAGTGGGGTTCAAGTGAGGGCTACCCTAAACAGGACTTAAGCTATGCACCCGCCTTTGTGCCAAATTTTTCAGGGTTTTTTCTCCTGTAATGAATACATGTATTTTGTGCATTGGAGCATGGCACAGGGCCTTTTGGATGGCAGGCTCTTCAAGAGAGAGGAAGAGAGTTTTAATCACAAAAGCAGAAACTTCAGTCAGAGGAACGATTCCACACTTTGTTTCGTTTGTAAATGCTGCGTTTTGGCTTTTGTGAGACAGAACCCAAGTCCAATTCAGGACAGCGCTTTAGGGATTCTTTCCATGGGGCTTTTTCAGTCTGAAATAGTGCACATGAAAAGAACAGGAGATTGAACATAATTTGTTCCAACAGCTAGTCTAAGATTTTTTCCAATCAAGATTCTTTCAGCATATTCCTCTTTGTTGAGCTGTAAGCAGCTTTTAAAATAATGGCATTAGCCTATATTTCAGGGCTTTGCTGGGTGTTTCCAGCTCTGGTGATTAGTTACAAGAAATAGAAATGCCTGTATTGTAACCTTTTAATGGCTATGGGAGACTTGTAAACTAAGTTGAGATTTAAGCAATTTGTAGATTTCAAAATGAGCTGTAGAGTTCATTGAGAAAGAAAAATGCATCATTGAAATTCATGGTGCCACTTTACTTTTCTTAGCTGAGATTTATCAGTGAAAGCCATATTGCTTTCCCTTTGCCTTTATTTTAAAGCTCTTGAATACATTGTTTTTAAGGTCCATTTCTTTTACAAGCTTTCCCTTTCAGCTTGCTCAGGGTATTGGGTCCTATGAACATCTGTTTGTGCCTAAAATCAGCCAGGACCTGGACTGTACCCTGCCTCCCTCGTCCCCTTTGTTTCCAGAGGCTATTGTTTCCGATTTCATGCTATCAGAGGGGCTGCATGTTTTCCTGTGTGAAGTTGTCAGAGAGATAAAAGCACAGGAGCAGGGTCACATTTCGAGGGATGGGCATGAAAAATTGGTAAAATGTATCTTGAGGGCCACCCACAAGACTTGCCTGAAGAAATTCAGAAATAGAGAGTAGAATTGTAATTTTACAATAATGCAGATTCCAGGGTGGAGTAAGTAATAATGAAGTAAATGTTTAACTGGCAGAAATCTCTTAGTCAGACTTACATTTGGTTGACTTATTCCTGTTAGGTGGCTTGAGAGTCTCTAGTTGGACTTTGTTACAAAGAAAATACCATCATCTTCATTGTGGTGCCTGTCGTGTCCGTTCAGTATGACAGTGAGAGGCCAGAAGATTTAAATCCAGTGTGTTTGTTACACCTTTCAGCCATCACAGTGCCCTGGGGAAATGAGAAGCAGTACTGGAGGTTTCTGCCTGTCCAAAATTTCCAGTACAGAATCATTAGCTTGTATGATACAAGACCTGCAAGGGGTACAGTAAGGATGATGATGGTGACAGAAAGACAAATAGTGCATCTTAATTAACCTAATGAAACCCCTCTTCCAGTGAGGACACAGGGTACTATCCTGGTTTGTAATGTTGCAAACCATGGTCAGCCAAAACTCTTTTGTCTGACATGAGTTCCAGAAGTGGCACCCTGGTTTGGAAAAATGCAGAGTGGCTCATGTGGTGCAGGAGGGCAGAACAGCCACAGTCACACAGCTGAACCTCCTCCCCTCCTGCAGGAACACAGCAGGAGGAGCTCGCAGGTGTCTTAGAGGTGCTCCCCTGAAAGGACTGAGCAGCCAGGAAAGAGTTGTGCCTGTCCCTAACTGAGTGTCAGTGCCTTGCTAGATTGTTTGGTTTATGATTTTAACTCTTCACTTAGGTCTCTGCCAGGTGTGAAATGAGGAAAATGGTTTAACAGTGCTGGTTTAGGTCGGGGATTCACTAAGATGGTTATTTTTGAAGCTTGTAATGAGGATTTTTTAAAGCACATGATGAGAAAACAAATTAAATATGTAAGTTGTACTTTTTCCAAGACAACTGATAGATAAGGGATGCCAAGTAAGGTGTTATCTTGCTGCCATATGGCTTCTGAATTACTAAATGATATATGTGATATAAATCGGCCCAATACTGGAATTTTATGGAGATTATTTTTTCCATAGATTTTTTTTCCAAAGAGAAGTTAATTATTTTTCTTAAATGCATAAATTATTTGCAATTTAATATGACAAACTAAATATATAATCTGAGTTTTGCTGAATTTAACAGCATTTTTGGCTATAAAAATTCAGCAGGGGAACACTAATATGCAGACTTTTTTCCATTTTGCTAATATAGCAGAAAAAAAATACTAAATATGCTTTGGTTATTGTTGAATTTATATCCTTTATGGTAATACTTTTGGATATTAATTTGTTCATAAATGGAAATAGAAGAGAGCAGCAACACTGCAAAGTGTGTAACAGTTGTGTAGGCGAGTTTAAAGAAGACCACTCTAATAAGTGAGTATTTTTCACTTACTAGCACTCGTATTTTAGCGTGCAGTGACTTTGCCGGGGCTCTGGGTCCCACGGCAGGAGTGGCTGTGGAGGTGACATCCCTGCTGGCACAATGGGACCTGCCCCTCTGAGAGCCAGGCCAGGGTCCTGAGGGGTTCCTGTGTGGGCAGGGCTGCCCTGAGGGTCCTGCCAGCCCCCAGCCCTGTCCGTGTGCCCCTGTTCAGGTGCCAGCAGAGCACACAGACCCTCAGGGTGGCTGGGAGGACACGTCTGGGCAGGAGGTCCCACCAGCACAATTCCAGCCTGGAGGGGAAAAGGATGATCCGTTGCTTTCTCAGCACACCGACCACTGTGTTTTCATGTCTTTCAACACTTCAAGTATTACTTGAAGAACTTAAACGCTGCTGATAGCATCCATTGCTGGTCTCATTGGGTATAAATTCTTTTTGAAATCACAACTTTCTTATACCAGCAGTTTTCTTTGGCATACCTATCTAATTTTGGATGGGTTAAAGAATTTACTTTGTTTAGCTTTGTTTCAAAAGGGAAAAGAACAAAGGCTAGAGTAAAAATTAATAGCACATCTTAAAATCTATTACAACATCTCCTTTTTTCTGACCAAAAGTGAGAGAAAAAGGCCTCTCTAGAGGAAATAAAGAAGTTATTACAACTTCTCCTTTTTTGTAGAGTATGAAAAAGCTTTCTGTATGTTAAACAGTCTTGTGGACATCTGGCATGATTGGTTTTAATCTGCTGACTAAAAAGTCAGGATTAAATCTTGCTTTACACCTCTTTGTATTGCGGTCAGTAAAGTGACAGAGCTGCCCTGAAACAATGGCACTACTTATTCCACCCAATATGCCATGTGGTAGATCACCCCCTTTTTCAGCACCACTTCTCTGCAAAGACAATGAAGCATCTGGTGGGGTTTTCCTGTGTCCAGGATATTTTTTGTCAGTAATTTCACTCAGCCGCTCTGCTTAGCTCTCCCTCGGTGCTACTTTTTGAGATGGGGTTTGCCAAATCCAGTGGCAAGAGGTTAGGAGGTCAAAGTGATGAATTTTTATGTGCCTGTTCCTTGTGTTTCTGCTCAGTCATGATTCTTTGCGCGCTGTGCTGCCTCTGAAAGGGAGCCACAGTGAGCAATTTGTCCTCCCAGGCTGGGGAGAATGGGGAGGCAGATGAGTTAAAGTAGCGTGTATGACTGCGGACAGAGCTGCGCACAAATGTTTTCTGATGGCAGAACAGAATCCTCCTGTCACTATTCAGGGCCAGAGGGGCTTGGGAGATTTGTAGCCTGTTGGCTTTCCATCAAGTGACAAATGAATTTAACAGCACTTAAAGATACAGCGGAAAGAATAGCACTTGACAAGCCAGCCCCAGCTGTGAGCTCTAAAATGATGCTGCATTAACACTTCTGTACTCCTGTGTCTCACATATTTGAACCTTGGTTTGCTTAACGAAAAGAATTTCTCCCCTGTTTCAGAAGCTCTGTAGAATGGACTTTCTGGTTGTTTGGGCCAGTCAGGTCCCATCCCCTCTGGGGGGGGTCTTTGGTGGTTACAAGCAGGAGGACCCTGGTTGCCTCATTTCTTGCAGAGCTTTTTGTCCTCCCTCAGTGGTGCCCTCAGCAGTGGGGTCGAATGAGCCAGGGATCAGCATTCATTGTGGGTTAAATCCCTTTGAATCCCCAGCCAGTGCTGTGTAGTTGCTGTTCCTCCAAGTCGTTCTCTCATCAGCTGTGCCCCTAGTTGGCCGAGGGCTGCTGGTCCTGAGCCTTGAACCTGTCCTGGAGACCCTGTCCTGGGGATCCTGAACACTGCTGTACTCCACAACACTTGGCTCTCACACCACCACAAACCACACCAGAGGGAACTGAGAGCTGCATTACCAGGGCGGTGAATAGAGGCAGTACATAGGACATGCCAGCCTGTTTCCTCTCTCCACGCTGACTGTTTTACCCCACAGCTATTTTTATGTGATGCCAGTCTTTACTGGGTGTGGGGTGTGTACACATGTTGATCAGTCAGTCCATCTTAGTGTTCATCAAGGAGAATATAGCAAACTTTGGGTACCCACCTTGCATATTTTACAAAGATATCCTTCATTAATTTCATCAAAAAATATTTATTTTAATGTGTGTATACAGGCTCCTGGAAATGAGTGAACTCCATGATGGCCTGGGTCTTGCTGGAGCAGTGTCAGCCTGCTGGTGTGCAGTGTGCCTGGGGACAGCCCAGCAGCTCAGCTGTGGCCTGCGTGCTGCAGCAGCCAGGCACTTGGCACCTGCAGCACCACAGAGCTGGGACAGGAACAGTTCAGCAGTCCCACCTCATGGCTCTCAGAGCTGTTTGAACATAACTACCTGTAAAGGATTATGTGAACTTAGAGGCTGCTGGACTTACATTCCATTTCAGAAGTGAGTAAGGCAGCAAATGATGGTGAACCAAACAGGGAATATGTTAATGAGAAATGAATGAGATATGGCAGGATAAAAAGGAGTTGAGTCAAAGAGGCTGAACAAACAAAACAACAGGGGAAAAATAAAGCAAAGAAATGATTCACAGGCTGCATCACGTAGACATCACCTGGTCAGCAAAGTTTTAGTCTCACCATAACACCATGCAGCATGTGTCAGTTATCAACACAGTGAATTTTGCATTCCCAACTTGTTCAGGTCTGGAAACCAGAAACAGTGACCTGAAAATTATTTTCCTGTTACATTTGTTTCCTTAAAAAGTAAAGTTAACTTGGAGGTGGGTTTTTTTCCCAAAGAGAGAAAACAGTGGAAGAACATGACCATCTCTTCCACTTTGCTGTACATCCTCATGACCACTGTATGTGCTGGAGGGTGTTCATCCATTCTGGGGGCCATGTCCATCCGGGAGGGCACCCATCCATCCCAGCACTGAGTTTAGGCTTAGCAAGAGTCCAAGTCTGAGCTGCTGGCAGCACAACACACTTGTGCCTCATGCAAGTCACTTACCTGTTCCACATCTCAAATCCCATCTTTGTTAAGGCACTAAGGATTCTTTTTCTGTTGTGCATAATAGAAAGAAGAAAAAAGAAATTTATTATTTCTATAAATAAATAGAAAATTATCATTTCTGATTTTGTGATAAAAAGTATTCAGTGTCTGCCTCAGGACATCTAGGTTTTAGGTACATACATCATTTGATTTCACAATTGCCCAACACAACATGTTTTAAAAGTCAGCTCCCAATTATACCTGCTGCTGAGAGTCTACTATGTGGGAGCCAAAGGGTCACACTCTCCAAAGGTTAAGCCTTGAACTTGAGCTGTGTCACACCATTGATCTTGTAAAAACCTCCCCATTATTTTAAAGGGCAAACTCCTGAATTTACTCTGTTTGGCAGTGCTGCTTGGGAGTGTTTCTGGGCTGGCTGTTGGCTCTGAGGTCAGAAGGAAGCGTGGAGCACTCAGCAGCTGCAGGGCTGCCCGTGCTGTGCTGTGTCAGGTGTGTGCTCCCCGCAAGGCTCGAGGAGAGTGAAGCTCACGGACTCCAGTCACTGCACAGCTCAGTGCTGCAAGTCAGTCAAGAAGCGCCAAATAATTTTCTTAGGTGTTGGCCTAAATTTTTTCTACTTGGTGTTGCTGGTCCCATGTTTCGTTTCTTACGGCTGTAGGAAACCATGAAGTTTGGAGGCAGCAGAAACACAAACACCATCAGTACAAATACAAGCAAATGTTACCACTCAAAACAAAGGCAATTGCAAGGCACACGGGAGCAGATGGGGCTCACAGGCTGTTTTTCTTTTAGAAAAAGCAAATAGAAAAGAAATGGAGGCTCTTAGTCTGCAAGTTAGATAAAAGCAAGCTTAGCTATAAGGAGAGAAGCTGCCTCTTATTCCATTCCTCCTGAATTCAAGAGAGCAGGGGATTTTATGCTTCTCTACAGAAACAGATTTACATCACAGATTCTATGTGCTTCATCAAAGTCTTTGCTGAACAGAAACAATATACCCAGTCCTCTGCTTGGTCAGCTGGAGTGGAAGAGTGTAAGTGCTTTGAAGGTTTCCAACAAGGAATTTCTCAAGCTGGCATTACTGCGTGGCCAAAGCAGAAAAAATAATGGAAGATAAATAACAGAACATCTGAGTAGGTCTGAAGAGGATCACACCTTATGGGACAAGACATATATATTGCATTTATGCAGAGAATTTTCTTAGGAATAGTTGGACTGTCCCAGTTTCCGTAATTATGAAAAAGCAAATATTTATCTTTGAATACTCCCTCAGGACTACTTGACATCAAGTAGTAATCCAGAATTATTTAGAAGGATGGACAGGACTAGGGAAGGGATTTTTCTGGCAGATTGCTTCCAAGTTCTAGATCTTGCAGTGCTGTGGGTTTATCCGGATCTGATCAAAGTCCTGCATGTATATTATTGTTGTCTGATGTCAGCAAGTGAACTTAAACTGAGGCCTTAAAAAGTGAGCAGGGGAGCCCTTTACCTTTGTTAGCAGAGACCCTGCACAGTTCACACAGGTGCCAGAAAGTTCCAGGTAAATTGTTTGGGAATCACTTTGTAGATGCTTTGCTGAACTCAGGCTTGAGATCATAGTCAGGAAAACGAAATGAGAGAATACAAAAAGCTTTGCAACCTGACCAGAGAGACAGAGAGAGAAAATAAGAAGGTAATCAGCATGCAGGGGAATATGGAAAAGGACTTCTAGCCTGATCTGTAATCTTGGAGAATATGAGAGGCAGAGGCCTTTTGGAATTAATTCAGATTCTTTTCTGAAGAAGAGAATTACAAAGAGAGCCGTCATTGCCACCAGCTGTTGGCACAGAGCAAAGCTGCTAAGGCCAGAGGCCACGCTCAGGGACCTCAGGGCTCCCTCCAGACCTGGAGAAGGGCAGGCTGTGCCACCAGCACGTGGCACTGAGCTGCCACTCTGGGCCAGCTGTTCCAGCTGTGAACTGGCCACTCCTGTGCCCATCCCTGCCCGGGCCGGGGTCTGAGGGGTCTGCAGGGGTCTGCTGGGGTCTGCAGCAGCATGCTGTGGTAGGCCTGGCCCGCTGCCTCCTGAGCAAACACTGAGGAGCCACAGCCAGCTCTGCCAGGGATGACTGTGAGGGCTGGGTGGGGCTGTGGGCAGTGCCAGGGCAGGGTACGCTGTGCTGTCCTGGGGCTCTCAGGTCACTCAGCACGGTGCCTGAAAGGTAAACAGGAATGGTCTGGCACTGCCTGCTGATACACTGTGTCATGAATTATCTCCGTTTCTGGACAAGAAAATGCATCTTACAATTAACCTAGTGCTGCTGTGAAATTGAGGTCAAAGGAAGGCAAATTGTTTCCAACAGGGATCATCTGTTTTAGGGAGGCAGGAGATCTTTGGGACAACGGGAGCATGAGGATGGTGTTTTGGTGCTGAGACTTCTTGGTCGCAGACACCACCCAAAGAAGCATTTTAAAATATCCCAGAATATCCCTGGGCCACAGTCCAGTAGGGGGGCTGCTCCTGTAGATTCCAGGCAGCTCCTGGGCCAGGCTCTCCCAGGGGTGGGATTGGTGCTTCTTTAACCTCCTGCGGGGCTGAATCAGTCCTGACATGGGTACAGGCAGCAGGGTCGTGGCCGTGGCAGTGGTGTGCCCTCACAAGAGGGGTGCACACGGGGCACATGAGCAGTGCCACGAGGCAGGAGCAGGGCAGGGGTCTCGCTCTGCTGCCACCCAGCCCCTCCACCACGGCCTCCTCCAGTGTGTGCTGAGTCCTCTGGGAACATCCAAACCGAAGTCATTTTATTGGGACTTTAAGTGGATTCTCATTAATACTAGTTTGTGTTTGTTCTTTATTCAGCTAGCTGAGTTCACTGCTGAGTTCAATTCCTGGTGCTGGAAAGTGTAGTAGCTGTTCTGGGATATTATTGCTATTTGCACACAGTTAAAGTTAACACAAGGTAATACGTAGTCTAAAGGATAATTTTTTCAATAGAAGCGTATGTCCTCTCAGGTAGGGTTTGGTTGCTGTACCCTGGAAATGAGCCCTGGGATGCTCTTGATTTTTGCAGCAGCTCTGAAGCCAAAAACCTCTGTGGCTGTGAAAAATTGGTTATAATAAGCCTCCATTTCAATGTAAAGGTAGAGTTTAAAAAGCACGGTGTTACCTGTCCTGTACCTAAATGCACAACCCTCATTGACTCAGAAAGTTACATGTAACTCTGTTTTTCTCACTTGCAAATTTTTATCTGGTGTCATGTGACTTGGGGAATTTGCTGTTGTTGTATCCCCAATATCCAGAAAATCGTGTCATCTCCTCACAGGTAAGGAGGAGCCCAACCAAGACAGATGTTCCTGTTATTCCCAAAGTAGCAAATTTTTTACTTTGATGATTCTTTCAAATACAATTTGCATTATTATTATTATTATTATTATTATTATTATTATTATTATTATTATTATTATTATTATTATTTAATGAGTGTCAGATTGATCTGGGGTCTTGAGCAGCATTTCAGAAGTATTTCACTTTCATAATCAGGTGATACATGTATGTCTGTCTTTTCTGTCCTTCCAGAATCCACATGGGTGGATAGGGTATGTAACTGGAAAAAACCTAAATATCTTAAATTTAGTTGATTTGGTTGCTCATGTGCTCAAGACCTTATTTCACTTGGCTCCTGTTAGGAGTCTTCAGACTCTGCACTTCTCTCCTAGCAGTCACAGCCAGGAGCACATCTGTGCAGCATACTGCAAATTCCAGTGACAACTATTGCTGAACTTCCTTAATTGAAAAGGAGCAATGTATATATTCTATTTTCTCTTCTGTGTTTTAAGAAGAATTCAAAGAAATAATAAGTCCTAAGAAGAGCATTCAAATAACGGAGATCAGTAGTACACGTCTTTAGCATCAGTGGGCAGATGCAATAGGACAGGATGAAGGTGCTCGAATACCACGTTTTGGGGGGTTTCCCTCCCAGCCTCCAAAAATTATTGAGGGACTTACAAGCATGTAATACCTCACACATCAGGAGGTAGACTCAGAGTCTAAAGGTTCAGAAAGCAGGAGTGTGGAATCGAGGAAAAATCAGCTGCAGCTTTCAGCCAAGCAGGGAAGCAGGAGTGCAGCCCACAGCTGTTCACAGTGTTCCCATATAAACACGATGTAAAGCGTATGTTATAGACTGTTGTGTGTTTTAATGCCTGTATCCCTAAGTATGCAGAAATGCAGTCTTAACCACTTTGATGTGTGGTGTATCTGGGGGAGCAGATGTATTTTGAAGGTCTGTTATGCTGTAAATCAACAGCATAGTTCTGAGAATTGCCGAGTTTAGAAGTTCCAGATTTGTCTCTTGTAAATATAAAAAGCATTGCCTCCCAGCTTTGTGTAACAGGATGTTGTTATTACGTTCCAAGGCCGTTGTCAGGAAAGTTGTTACTATGTTTTACAATTCAATACACATAAATTATCACAAAAGGGTTATTTCAGAAGTGCTACAAAGCATCTACCTGTGTAGAGTATGGGAAAACAGCAACGAGATATGGCTGTGTTTGCTAGGGAAAGTCTGGCTACTGAGCTGCTCTCAGCTCTGGATACAGCTCTCCTACAAGCTTTTTAACCAAATCTTGTTTCCAAAGAAAATAATATTTAAAATAAAAAAACCCCAAACTTATGTAGAGTTTTGATATCTGGTTTCCTCTCTTCTGCACTTATAAAAATGTACTTTTGAGGGAATGCCCAGCAAGGAACAGTGAGTTTTCATAGCATTTCGATTTTCTTTGCTAGCAACAAAAAATCCCTTCATAAGCAGACTTGCCTAAAAAGGCACATGGTCCCGAAAGTTTTCTGCTTGGGTGACTACGACTGTGCAGAAATTGAAAGGAGGAGGAAAAAAGGAGTGCCTCCAGCTTGTATAAGAAATGAACCTTTGCCCAATCACTTTTGTCTGTGAATAAGGTAACTTTTTGTGTGTGTGAAATTTGAAAGCAATAAGGTATGTGGGTCCTTTCTCTGTATTGGTTCTCAAGAGTCGATCGCGGGGTTTTTCTTTTGGAGCCGGCCTGACGTTGTGAGATAAAGCAGCTCAGGGAAAAAAATGTTCTCAAGCAGATGCCTTTAAGAGACAGAAATCATGAATTTGTTGAATTGCAACCACTCTGGGGGTGGCTACAATGACTTTTTGACAGTGACAGTAACTCTGCCGTGTCTTTTCGAGCCCTTCTTTGGCCCATTCACTCTGGAAAGCTGCTTAAGCGCACTTAAGCGCATTAGCATTTGGATGCTCGGGGACCGTATTGACCCTCATTTGGAAAGTTTAAATGAGTGAAAGATGGAGCGATTTGTTAGGGCTTTAGAAACCAGCTTTAGAGAGCTGCGGGTTTTCCGCTCTGGTTTGTTCGGGTGCTTGTTCTAATCTGGTGTGCTGTTTGAAGGGACCAGACTGATTTGTGACACATGAGCCCAAAGCCTCTTTTTTTGGGCTTGACCCGATTATCTGATCTGTGCTCTGAATTTCAATCACCCGCGTGGAGGGAGTGAGGTTGGGAATGGCTCGCTGCTGGATTTCCTCACTAGCTCCGTATGGACACAGATGGCAAAACGGCCACTGCGTGTCTGAGCGGACAAAGGGATCGTCCCGCTGCCTTGGCTGCGAGGGAACAGGTAGGAAGGAGGTCTGTGCTGGAAAGGGAGAGGTGCCGGAGGTGCAGCTCTCACAACCATCAGCATGCCGCTCCTCCTGCCAGGCAGGGTAACCAGCGTGTCCCACTCTTCTCCCAAGCCTTCACAAAACCACCTTAAAGTCCTGCAGAGAGGATGAAGTTTTCGCAGGGCAGCCCGTGCCTGTGGGGCCAGTGCTTCTTCTGCCAGTGAAACCTGTGATTGCACAGACACCTGCAGCTGTCCTGGTGCCACGGGTGTGCCAAGTGTTTTAGGGTAAACCCAGAGTCAGATGGACATGGCACTGCTTTGGCGGAGGGAGGAAATAGTCAGGAAAAGTTTACCAGAAATGGACATAATTTGGTCAGTGAGATGAGGAATTAACACTTGTTTCATTCACAAACTTGTAAGAAGAATAGCAGATTTGGGGGTTTTTACCAAATCCCATTCAAGTTACTTGTTGAAAATGAAAACGCTCAACTCACAGCTTTTTATTTGTCCTGTGCCAATAGGTGAGGGCCTTTATCAAGGATCAGATTGTTATCCATTGGGAGTAAAATGTCCATTGACAGATTGTTCCCATTCTGGCACTGGGATCCTCAGCTGAGATATAAAGTATTTGGAAGCAGATGGATTTTTGTTTAAATACATGTTTGGCATTTATTTCTGCCTTCAGGAGAAGGCAAGAATGGGGAAAGGAGAAGTGATCTGTAGTTCATGGTGTTGTGTCTGGTAGACACTGCACCTCTGATAATGAATCCAAATATAAGCATTTCTGTCTGTGAGAGATAGAAGCACATAGTAGGATGTGAAAGTCTGAACAGAACATATTTATCTTACAAGTTAATATTATGCGAAATGAAAACCTTTTGTCTGGTTATGAAAAGGAATGGGGTGAGCAGAGCAGGGAAGTCACCTCTTTGCCTCTCTTTGACAAAAAACACTTTTCTTAAGAACCTCTGGCAAAATCAGGTTTAATTCAGAAGAATGGTCTTTACCAGTATCCATATTCAGGGCTGTGCACAGATCCTGCCAGCAGCGTGTGCCTCAGCAGCAGCTGTGGATGCTGAGGTGCCTCCCAGGTGAGGAGACACATCAGTGTCTTTGAACAGTGCCCAGCTTGAACAATTTCCTCGAGTCTGCTTTCAGACGTTTTCCTTGTGGTTCCCAGCAGCCTGGCAGAGGGGCACGGGCAGCTGTGGACCACATCCAGCAGCCTTGCCCAGGCAGGGAGGCTGCAGAACACTTAGTGAAACGTGCCCAGTTCAAATGGAGATCTCTGCATTTCAAAGCACTTGACATACTTAAAGCTTTGCTAACTGCTTTGCTAAAAGCTCTAGATTTTTGCCTGCTGCCAAGGGGTGGAGCCAGCCCTTGTTATTCCCCACTACCTGTGGAACTGGGTCCCAGCCAGGCCAGTGGCCGATGGGTGAGGGCCCAACACTTGTATGGAAATTCATACCTCTGTGCCTGATAAAATGTTGGTTCATAATATATTTGGACATCCAGTCCCCAGAATACCTAGAGATGTGATATGTCTTATTTAAAAGAGGGAATTTGCTATGCAAAGTAACCTGTGAAAATTGCTGTCAGACTGTGTAAGCATTTCTCGGACTTGCGAAGTGTACTTGTAACATGAATTTACGGAGCAGATGTTTTTGCAAACAAGGGTTAACTCACAGAACTGTAGTGTCAATGTAGTTATCAGCTCTTAAAACAGCACAAAACCCGGTCATTATCTGTAAGCAGTGGTTTGGAGGATGTTTGCAAGTAATGTGTGATACAGCTTACAGTGATACCTGTGAAAGAACCTGTCTGCATGGTACAAGCAGAATGACTATTTGCCTTTCCTGATTGATATTTTCTTAATATTGCCTGTTTCTCTCCAAGTGGTAATTCAGTTTATTGTTTCAAGTCCATCATGAGTGGAAGTGACTTAAATTAGCAATGCTGTGTATTTTGACCTACAACGAATTATATTTAATGGGGGGCATTGAAGATACATCTATTGATAATGTTCAGTTAAATCTGGTCTTCTCTTGCATACAAGCTTGTTTCCCTTTCTCCCCTTATGTTTTTCTTAGACACTATGTGCAAAGGCCACAATGCAGACCATCCGGGCAGCTGACACAAATGAAGTAGTCAAGCTAATATTTCGTGAATCTGATAATGACCGAAAGGTAAACAACTTAATGCCCTTGGCACCCCTGTGTAAATAGAAACAGTGTTGAATGTTCACTTTCTTTTCTACAAAGCATGAATATAGTTGTTCCAAAGTGATAATGTAAAGGGAGGGGAGGATATAGATTGTCACACCTAATGCTCAGTTAATTGGATCTGTTTAAGTGATTGCCAGCCCAGCAAATGGGCAAGCTGACAAGGGGCTTTGGACATGTGGAAATGTGTGGTTTTAAAGGGTTGTGTATCTCTGAAAGGGTCTCTGCCAGCAGCTGGGTGTTGAGTCATTGAGTCCAAGAGCTTTGCTGACCTTTCTCCCTATTTTTTTATTTAGGTTATGCTGCAATTAGAAAAGAAGCTCTTTGACTATTTTAATCAAGATGTATTTAGAGACAACAATGGCACTGCGGTAAGTTCATTGCTAAACCCTTTCAAAGGAATAAGTTTGGGACTCACATACAAATTGCATTTCTCTAACCAGCCCTTTATCCTTATCAGCCCTCCTGTCTGCAGAATGAGAAGAGATAAGTCAGCCAACCCAATAACTGCTCCAGATTTCCTCATCAGTTAGCCGATTATATTCTGTACAGATTCTTAACTTTGGCACGTTAACCTTCTTTTTTATAGAAAAATATTGTAAATTAAATGTACACAACAATTCACTTTTCTTGTCTGTCCTCTGCATTTCTTCAAGCATCCTGTTTTTCTTCCTAGCTCCTCATTGTGCATCACACAGTAACTTAGGAAAAGCCCTTAAATGCAAAGTCCTTCTGAAAATACCTGGGTCTTTTAAGTGTACAAAAATATACTCGAAACACAAGAGTAAGTCGAGTAACAATCTCAAGCTCTGCAGCAGACTGTCACTATTTGGACAAGCATACAGGGCTTTCCAAGAGGATTAAGCAGACCGGGGACAATAACACTAATTTTTCATAAGGAGTATGAGGTTTCTGTGGAGAGGGGCATCGTATTTTCTTTAATGTGATTTTGTTTCAAATGGTAGCCACTTCATTTTGGAAAAGCCGTGTATCGCTGCTTGCAGCTTTCTCCATTTTATCCAGGGCTCCTAGGAGTTGTGTATCCACAGGAATACACAGAGGGCCTCGTCCCCACCTCCCAGTTTAGCTGCACTCTGTACCAGTCACGCAGGGTGCCCGCTCACAGGGCACATTGCTGCTTTGTGCACGGGATCCACTCTGTGATCCATGGCTCTCCACCTCTCTCCTCTTCTCTCCTGCCTCCAGCTCACTCTCTGACTGCTCAGAGAGAGCCAGGCTGTTGGGGGACTGTCTGCAGGGCTCTGGGACATGGAGGGCAGGTGAAGCCCTGGTACCCTCTCTGATTTTAAATTGGCTTCCCCTGTGAGATTGATTCCATGTGAGAATCTGAGATTTCACTCATTTGTTGAGGTCAGAAGAGTTTGATGAGTAAGACCTGTGAGGGGTGAAGATCTCATTCCCCTTGTAGTCCTTGCTGCTGTCCCACAGCATGGCTCCTTGGCCTGTGTGCTCACTATGAGGTGCCTCTGTGGGCAACGTACCTTCAAATGCACTTACTCTCAGATCACTTGGGGGTTGTTTGGTGTAAATTTACAAGGTGAACGCATCCTCGGGAAATACCTAATGTTTCTTTCACTGATGTTTTGCAGTTTTGGGGTCATTTAATTCAAAGCAATAAGTCTCCTCCCAATTCCTTTTTCCATATTAATCGCATTCCTGTCCCAGATTTTTCTGCTATGTGTATTATTATAATAACTTTTCCAGTTTTTGCTTAAAGCAACTCAAGTATTTGTCATTTGTGTTCTTCCCCAGTGCATTCCTGGAGCTGTGTAAAGCTGTTCTTGGTGCTTGGTTGCTATGTCCTAGTGGTATTTTGGGTGGCTGCTTCTTGATTTGCATACAGGGCTGTGGGGTGTGAAGGTACAGGCAGAATCCCACTTAAACACATTCCATTTCAAAATCAGTAGTCATTTCTTTCATGCATCAAGAAGTGGGAAATCTTCCAGATCAAACATGGAAGAAAGAGATAAACGATATAATGAGCCATTGGAGATAATCTAATCTTCATGGTCTAGTTAAACACGCAGCACCATGATCACTAAAAACAAACTACCTATCTAAAACGATAAATGTCTCTGTGCCGAATTCAACCCAAAAAATCCATCGCATCCTTCATCAACCGCCGGTCTTGTACCAGCCTGACAGAAATTTAATTCAAGCTGGCTCCTGAAAATAATTATTGTATTTTAAGAGTAGTAATCATTGGTCGGGACATGATTGAATATGTCCATGCCTATTGACTTTTTCTATGATTTATAGCTTTGTGTAGTCGATATTCCCATCGAAATTGTATAATTAATTATAAGTGGGGCTGTCAGGTCTGCAGGATGGAGTGCCCTGATGAGTATTTGGGAAGATTAAATTTTCCTTAGCTGTACCAATGCAAGGCTTGGGAATTTTCACAGCACTGGGGCTGTTGGATAAAGATGTTTTCTGTGTGTTTAGCAACTGCTTTAGCTCAAAATCCATTGATTTTTCAGAGGGTATTTTTTTATCAGTGCCGTGTCTCTTCAGTAACATTGGAATGTGTACGGATGTGACAAGACCTGACAAATATTTATTATCAACAGGCTACTTTATCATTGTCCGTACACAGTTATTCCTTCCTTTTTACGTTGTAATCAACAAAAAGAATCTTTATATATATTTACAAAAATTATTATTTTTGATGAAAAATCTGATATAGATACAAATCACCTGTTTAACAGAAATTCAGTTAGAAATGCATACTGTAATCTGTCGGGTCTAATTTTTCCAAACTAATCTGTACCTTATTCAGGCTTACCTGTATTCCAAAGTTAGCTTAGCAATTACCTATATTGATTACCTCAGAGTGCAATGACTGTTCTGCATCATTGTCTTTCAGAAAGGAACACCCAGATTTACCCAGTTCTGTGGTGATCTGAAAAAAGATAAAGCCTATTTGAAAACAGCTGTTGCAATAATGCAAAACTGGTTTATTATTTAATTCCTATGCTCTGAATTGTACGTCAGAGCTGTGGTCCATCAGACAGACCAGGTGTGAGTCCATAAGCACCCAGAGCTGTCCTGTGTGGGTGTGTGGGGAGGCTGTTCCAGAGGAGCACTGAGAGGGGTGGACAGGAGGAGGTGTAGCCTGCAGAGTCCACCCTGGCAGCAGACAGGTCCCAGAGTCAGTTGTTCCTTTTCAATTAGCAAAAGCTCAGCATTTCTGGCCCGGGTGGTTGGACACAGCCAGGCTGTGCTGATTGGTTCCATGGTGTCATCCTGCTCTGGGGCTTCCCCATGAGCGGTGGAAAAGCACAAAGGAGGCTTCTCACACCTTCCCAGAGGCAGCAGCCCCTGGCTGGAAGCCACCCCCATGTCCCCATCGCCCCTCTGTGGTCCTGCTTCTCTCCTGCCCAGCAGGTGCAGAGAGTGCCCTGAGCCCCTGCGTGGATTTCCTGACGGGCTCTGCAGTGCTGCCCACACTGCCGAGCTCACCCTGGCTCACCAGCACATCACTCACACAAAACACGGTTGTACCTTTGGATTTCCAACCCTAAAGTGATAAAAAGCAGCATGCCAGTGCTTCCAGGAGAGGGACAGGGGCTTCTTGAATAAACCTACACTTCTACCAGGTATTTGCAGATTCTTTAATTGTTTGTGATAGATCAAACTGTAAGTGGGGAGATTTTTTCAAAAGGAATTCCCTGTTAATTTCAAAACAATCAAAAGAAAAGCAAGCTAAGGGTAATTATGTAACAAAAAAAATATATAATCAGGTTATTGACTTGTGCCAAAGAACCACAAGCTAAATCGTATTTCTTCAGTAGTCAATTAAATAAATATATAGTAAGAATGCAAAAACCTGTAATGACTACAGAGGAATGATTTAATCATCAGGAATCATTTTGTAATCTTTAACCGCAATTAGAAATGAGGAATGGTGCCTACATTCCTGTCTTTCCTGTGATCTGTATTAAAGAATCAATCCAGGTAGAAGCTAATGTACTGTCCTTAGGATTTTGACCACGACTGTGTAGTAAAAGTGATCAGTGAATTAATTGTCTTAAAAGTGGAACCTGATGATATTCCTGCTAAAATCATGATCTCTTTTTTCAGTTGATCTTTGTGAAAGCTGGTGACTGATAGTGAAGCTGTGCTTGCCCTGGTGGTCCTGCTGCCCCAGCCCCCATCTCCCACAGAAACACAGAGCCCTTGTCCATCCATGGGCTGGGCTGCTTGGGGGCAGAAGGAGTAGCCCAAGGACACTGCTGCCCCCAGCTCCAGGATCACCAGAGGGTTCCGAGGGCACTGGTGGTGTACCAACATTCATTCCAAACCAGATCCAAGAATGCTATGCTGAAAAGCTCAGTGATTCCCAGCCTGGATTTTCATGGAATGGAAGTGGTTCTATTTCTTATTTCATTTGTGCAGCAGCTCTCTTGGTGCAGAGGACAAACAGTGAGCTCTTATGGAGAATATATTCTGACTCAGTTTCTCTTCACAGAATAAATTCCCTTTATTCTGTGTGTGTTCAGCCTCAACTGATATGGTATGAGAAGAAAATTATAATGTGCTGTAAGAACAGATTGAGTTAAAGATCTTGTTTTTCCTCTGAGAAGTAGTGATTTAAAGTGATCCATTATCATTCTAGTTAACTTGGAGATGATATTGCAAACAGTTCAGGCAAACATACTTGTAAATTTTAAGCAATTTATTGGGGAAGAGGTGTATTCCCAGGAAATCCTGAAAGGATATGCAAATTGAGCAGAAAGGTATCGTCCACAAGGGACCTCTATTAAGATTTTTGTGAGAATATGTATGCCTATGAAGATTAAGGATCTGGCGTCACTGAAAATGTATTAATCAACAGACAAGATATAGCACAATGCACTCTTCCCAATGGCCTTGGCTCTGACCCTTTTAAAGATAATGGGAATACTGTCCACTAGGAACTAGATTAGGACGATCAAGTGCATTTCATCAGGGTATGACTTGAACCATGATCCCAGAGGTGAAAAGGCAGAGGTTTATCCACTGAGCCAACCAGCCCCTGTCCAGATAAAATCTTGAATATGATGTATAAGGGCAAATTAGGGTAGAGAAAGGAAATTGATTGCTTAGGACCACTGCTACCTCAGACTGGTCAGAAGAAAATCCTGCCTATCCTGAAACTGCTTCTTTTAAGATAGTCTTCTGAGATGCCTGATTTTCAAGAAGTATTAATAGGATAATGGCTTCATGCTCTGTGTCTTTATTCAGAAGCAGCAGTCCTGTGTTTAGAATTGCATTTGCTTAAATTAGCAATTAGTTGATATGCCACTGAATAAACTGCAAAATGAGAAATGACAGAGATAGGAAATATTACCAATAAATTGTTCTCACTAGCAAAACATAAATGTAAATGCACAAACAAGTCAATCCAGATGTGTTGGGTTAGCTGTTTACTGCAAGCTTCAAATAGATGAATTATTCTGGTGTAAAATTTGTCCATGGCACAAAGTTACAAATATTATTTCATTACCTTTTCCCCATCCTGTTCTATACAGCTGCTGTACGGCGTAAGGATAATTCAGGTGTACCGTGATATATTTATTTTTTTAGGCATTGGTTCTTAATTGAAATCTAGCCCGAAGACTGGGTTTAGCATCTGTATTTTCACTCTGTAATCCAGCCTGTAGTATGATCTAACGTGCTTTAGCCCTTTTTAACCTGTGTGACATGGAAGAGAATATCCAGGGAGGCAATATTTGCACCTACATTCCAGTCCTCAGGTTTATGGATCTCACCATCATCCCTTACAGGAGCCCTGCCTTGCCCTGCTCCCCACCTAATTAAAGTCTTTTGGTTTTAGAGACAGCATCCACTCAGTCATTGCTGACATTTTGAAGGAACTTTGTCACAAGCTGCACAGTTTATGAATTATTACAATAATATTTAGTGTCTATCCCAGCAAAGTTGTGAAAATGGCAGTTTGCATGAATGCATTTTTCCAGAGTCAATTTTCCTTTAATTCCAGGTAAGCACTGGAATCCCACGAGAGTGAGCAGCAGGATCTGTTTTTCCCGTCAAAAGGTGGAAAGCGTGTGTTCAGCTGTGACCAGCAGGTAGTCACAGGGCACAGCCTGTGGGCCCCCCTGCCCTCCCACCAGGCTCATGTACTGGAGAGCAGCTCCTGTCTGCTGGAGGAGCTGGTGGGGGCTCTCTGGTGCCTCTGGGGTGCTCCAGGCTCTGCTGGCACAGCTGAGGGACGGGTGCAATTCCCCGATGCAGGGACAAGGAGCCCTTGGAGTGTGGAAGGAGCTTCTGTGGTCAGCAAAAAGGTCACTGCTGCTGCATGAGTGGAAGCCCAGGCTTAATCTGTGTTGGTGGTTTAGGCTTTTTAACTAGTTTATCCTTTACATACACTTCAGTCTTCTCATTGAGAACCAATTTCCTAAGTAGTACAGCAGGTTCTGATTTCTGATGTTGTTTTTGTCAAGTAACAAAAGTCTCAGAGGATAAGATCTGGATTCTCTGTTGTATGTTGCAGAACAGAGGAGTGGCTGAGCCCTTGGAACTGTTAGCAGGGTGCCTGACTGACAGTTTGTCCCTACCAGTGGTGTCAGCCCTCAGTGCTGCTGGCTGTGCAATGCTATGCCTCACCCCTCTAATGCTGAGAACAGTCTCTTTGGTGCCATTTCTCTGTGTGCCATAGATCCACATTCCTATGTGTGCCATAGATCCACATTTCTCTGTGTGCCATAGATCCACGTTTCTCTGTGTGCCATAGATCCACATTTATGTGAGTGTTTTGTGATTTGACAACACTGCCATTCAGGATATATAGATATGTGTAGAAATGTAGTATTATACAAAAGCAGCATAAGTGGTACATTTATATTCAATGATTTGGGGTTTTTTCTGTGAAACATGATTTTAAAGACTGACAAGGAGAGAAAGAAGATTAATATTCAAAGTATATAGTAATAGATCATTTTACATAGTCTTTGTTAGAGAAAGAAGTAGCTTTAAAATCAGGCAGAGTTGTGTACGGCATTTTCATGGGTATGTGGGAGGGATCAGCATTTCCACAGGCCTTTACCTGAAGTCAGTAGACTGCTGAATCAGTTTCTAAATAATTTGCTGTGACTGGAAAGACAGATAAAATTACTCTCTTTCTAAAGTCTCTTGGAAAAAAACATGTGCTCCACAAGACTGGCAAAGGAGGTTACGGTGACCAGGGCCCACATGTTTTAATTCTCTGAGGTCACTTCTTTATGCTCATCTCCCCTTTTTGGTCTGAAACTTCATTTCCCTTTCACAGCTGTGAATTCTCTTGTGGGCCCTGCAGATGGATTTGATAAATGCTGCTAATATCACCTCCTGATCTACCAGTGCTCTGACTTTGGTCTGTAGGTCTTGATGAGTAATTGCCATTGTTCTACTCCAATGACTGAATTAAGTTGCCCTGTTTGAAGGGGTTCATATGTGTATGATTTTAGCCAAGGTGGCCTATTGCAGTGTACCCAATAGATGCTGACCTTTTACCAGTGCCTCATTGCTTTAAATTGGAGCAGGCAGAACCTCGGTTTCCACAACTGCCTAAGCTCTCTTATAACCCTTGGATTACTGTCAAGCTGCATAATGTAGAAATTAGAATTTTGTGCAATCCTTTCTCCTCCATCCTGGCACATAAATGCACGTTACAGCACTGGCAAGAAAACACAAGAAGTGAGACTCCCTTCAGCAGGTTTTGCAGAATACACAGCACCCTAGAAAACCAGCAGTTTTGGTAATTCCCTTAGGAGGTGATGGGCACTGCAGCTGACACAGCCATCAGTCCTGAATGCATCAAACATTCCTGTTGGGCTGATCACTGGACATTGTAGAGCAAATATCATGATGTAATATCATCAACTCGGTGTTGGAGCAGATAAAACATAGACCCTGCATCATCTTCACTCTTATTTAGGTGTAAATACATTGGTGAAACTGAGTTTGGAGAAAAAAAAAGTCTTCTGAAAACTGCCTATGACATATAAATCTGGAACGATCTGCCAGTCACAGCATTTTAAAATCTCTGTGTAATTGCTCAGGTTACCACAGCATGTCATGTAGCACCTTAAAGATTTGGTTCTTAAAGATGGTCTTCTTATGAGTAAATTAAATAGAACAATATATTGATTTTTAACATTTGAACTTAATTTTTTTTAGCATTTTTAAGGCACTGAGAGTGACAGACATACTCATGTTTCCTGTTCCAGCCATGACATTATTCACAGTGCTGATTGGTGTACAGTATAAAAATGAGTAAACAGTTTGTGGTGAAATTGCCGTGAAAGGAACATGTTGCAGGTGGGGTTTTTTTAAAGACAATGTTAGATGCTTTAAAAGTGAAGACATTACCCTGTGAAATTCTGACTGCTCCTCAGTGTCATCTTGCCCATGTTAATTTTCATTCATTTTCTGTCATGCCAGGTTGCTCCAGGCACCTGTGTACCTGTCCTAAAGCAGATGGAATTGACTGATACCTGTGTCAGGCTCTGTGCCTTCTCTTACTAAAGTTGATTTCAGAGCAAATGACATTTTTGCTTGTTTGTGACAAGACCTAATGAACACCTTGCATTTGCATCAAAAATCTTGCATTTTGAGATTACAGGCTTAAATGAGAATGCAAAATTCTCATTTTGCATTCACACCAAAATAGTTAAAACATGCTCTTCTGCTGAAAGGAATAACTGCAGTTTTCTCAAAATGCACAGTTCAGGTTTTCATCATATCTTCTGTTCCTCTCCTCACTGCCTGCAGTGCTGCCAGGTAAACACAAAGAGGTTGTGGGGGGTTCCCACTGCTCAGCCCTGAGCACACAGATAACCTGTCCTTGCCCTCACAAGAGCCAGCGGGTGTCTGTGTGCACACTTGGTGGATGTGTTTGGACAGAAGGTTACAGGTGTTGTAACACAGTCAATAACTAGGGAAAATAATATTTTAATTGCATAATTATTTAATATATAGCAGGAAGTAAAGCTTTTGCAAATATAGGCACTATAGTCACCCTAGGACATCCAGTAAAAATATTTGGCTGTTTTACATGGCAGGATTAATTCTTCACCATGAGCATTCCCTAAATCCTTCTAGGCACCTAGTTGGGCTTTGACTTCAGGTTGAAGCTGTCCCTTTACCTGGGGAAACTTGGGAAACTGACAGCACAGTACACAATGCTGTGTTGTTTCTGTTATCTGTCACCAGTGTCAGCAGCTCATCTGCATAGCACAGACATTACATACACAACTGCAGCAAACAAACACAAAAGAAACTTCTGCTGTGGATAATAATGCACATCCAAATGCTTAGTCTTCTAAACCCCAGGCCTCACTGAGTTTGCAAATATCATCATAGCAAGAACAATCTGAATATATAAAACTTTGAAAATGTGAATTGGTGTGAGAAGACAATGCGTCTGTTGAACTTTGCCAACCCTTGGGATGCCCATGAGTAATTTATACCATTGTGTTCTGTGGAGCATTGTTCTTTCATTCAGTCCTTGCAGTTTAACACTTCAGAAACAGCCTTTCTCCTGACACCTCCCCTTCCCTACTCTGAGCTGTTTACTTGGAGCAGCAGGAAAAATGTATAAACATACATTTCAATTAATAGTTTCAATGGGATTGGCAACTTGTTTTCCTATCCCAGACTCACATAGGGCAGTTGATACCTTTAGGGTGGAGACACATGGAGCAGGAAAGGGATGGTAACATTCGTTTTCATAGCCAGTGTATATGTACTGTGGCTACCAATCTGTTCTGCTTACTGAAATACAGAATCACAGTCTGGAAACATTCATGGTGATGGAAACGTCCATTTATTCTTCAAGTATGCTGAGATTGCTTCAGTTAGATCAGTAAGTGCTGGACCAGCCCAACACTTTTAGGATTAAGTATATTTTTAGGTACATACTGTAAGCTTCCACACAGATATTTCAAAATATTTATCCAAACATTGCATTCTCAGGCTTTCACTCAGATGTTAAAACAAGCACAAATTGTCACGGTTGTTGGTGTTGCAGAATCTTTTTCAGCATACTGTGACGGAGTTTGGTGTTGAATGAACTAAAGCAGGGAAAGCTGCCCATCACCTGGCATCTTCATGTAAAGGTACCTACATATGGCAGCATGGCAGGAGAGGCTGGAGAGAGCTGGGTGAGCCATGGAGAGGGAGCTAATCAGCAGTGCAGGTGGTTCAGGTAGCTGCTTTTCACACAGATAATTAATGTGTACAAGTAGCTGCTAATTGCACATTTCAGGAATGATTTATGAGGTGACAGAGGCGAAAGGGGGACACGATCTAATTTCTTTGGGAACCTCTACCATTCATACAATGGTATCAGCACAGCTGTGAGATGGGACATGATTAATGAACGGTGGGCAAACACGGCCGTGGCGCGGGACGGTGCCGGGATGCTCGTCAGAACAGCAAGTGGCCCTCAGAGCCAGGGCCAGCTCCATGTGCATGATGAGCTTTTGTCTGTGGCCTGCAGCTCCCTGGACATCGGGCTGCACCCTGACTGGTTCTGGACTAAGATCGTTTGTGTCCATCGGAACAGTTACGGGTTTAATGGGGACAATTATCACCGAGTTGGTGTGAGTGGGTTTGTGTTTATGAACAAAGACTGTGGATATTTATTGTCTCTGTAGAGGTACAGGGTGAAACAAATGTAGCTGGGACTAATATTTATACAGGACATTAAATCTAGACTTGTGAACGTCTCTGTTAAATACCTGCTTCTGGTGCTCTGTCTTGGCTGCTGCCTGGGAACACCCTTTACCTGCTGTCACATATCCCTGTGTCTGCTGTCTGCTGTGCACCATCCAGAATAGATGGACAGGAACTCCACTCAGCTTTGCTTGGGAAGAGTGATGTGCACATCCTTGTGGTTGTTGTACCTGCTTATCTGCACTAAAGATAATATAGAGTTTTATCATCTGATGCATTTCACTGACATTCTCGTGGGCTGGTTAGTATATCAGTTTGCTGTTCTTTTTTAATGCTAGTCTGGTTTATCTCTGAAAAGACTGCTAATGAAATTATAAGAAATGTAACCTTCTTGTGGTATAAGTGCACTTACAGGTCAGTGCTGTGAAGAGCCAGCGCTATGACTTCCACTGAGGAAAATGAATGTTTTCAACACTTTTCTCAAGGCACTGTTTATGTATCAAAATAGTCCAGATTGTTTTGCACTGTGCTATAAAAACTATTCTATGAGGGCTATACCTCAAGCTGTGTCTTTTATTTCCTTCTATATAATGTAGTATTTTTAAATTGCTGCAGTTCAACATTAAAGAGTGAATGCATTTATTTCTATCTTTTATAGCTTTTAGAATTTGACAGAGAGCTGTCAGTCTTTAAAGACAGATTGTATGAACTGGACATCTCATTTCCTCCCAGGTAAGATTCATGTATAATCCAATTATTTAACTAGCTACAACATAATTGTTACTTGCACTTATTGGTAAAATGTACTTATTGGTAAAATGCGAATGTTCCCATATTTATTGCAGAAATTATCATGGTCTCTGTTCCTTTCATGATTGTTTATTCTCCCCACATCCCCTCCATCACTAATAAACCTCATGCCAGTAGTGCTCTGTAGCTCATCATTCGGGTTCCGCTGATCCTGTCTTTTATAGCTGCTCTTAAAACAGACCTGGCAGGACTGTGTGCTCAGAGATTTGGAAGGGCTTTTAAGCACTGGGCCCAGACCACCTGTTAAATCACATTATTGCAACCATAAAGACAGTCTTTGCCTCAGGCTGTTTGATGAGTGTGAGCAGTGGCACTCAGCGGGAGTGCAGTCAGCTGGGGGTGTAGAGCCTACTGCCATCACTCAGGGAAATCCGAGAGGGGTATCAGGAAAGAGGGCAGGAACTTATATCCTGCTTTTTCAGTTTCAGTAAACGTCATATAACTACTAAAGACTGTTAGAATAAATTGGCTGGCTTAATACACGTGCATGATTTTAGTCAGATGTATCCCTGAGGTGTTTTAGCCATGAATGGACAAATGCTGCTATCATACAAAACCAAGCTTTTGGAAATGGCAGTCCTATTCAGGAGAAATCTGTGGAAGATTTGGTGCCATTTATACAAGTACGGTACCTCTCTAAGAGTAAGGAAGTCAAATCTCACAGTTGTTTTCAAGGGAAAGAAATACTGCATTCACAAAGAAAATGTTCAAAAAATAGTAAAAAAAAAAGGCAGATAAAACGATGCTTTTTATATACTTTTTTGTTAATAGATGTAATATGTTTAAATACTGGTATTTTATGGTTCATGGACAGATAGAAAAGTATGATGTTTTGGCATACACTAAGAAAAAATTTGGGAAGGTTGCCTTTTGTGATCATAGTCTCATTACTTCTCACCAGCCAGCTGCGATACTGATTTGTATTGATCCCCGGGGACACTGGAAGTATGCACAGAGTTACCACCACTCTAAATTGTCCTTATTGATTGAGTGTGATAACAGTAGACCAGCAGGGTGGGTACATCCCTGCGTGTGTCTCACTCCTCATGTGTCTGGTCAGGGTAGATGAAGGTAAAGGGAAGTGATACAATTTTTATACCATACATACTCTTCTACTCGTTTCTCCAATTGTATGGCTTTCAGCCAGAGCAAGCCTTGCCAAAAATACATTGTTCCCTGAATAGTTTTCAGCTTCTTCAGTCCACTCTGTAAGAGCTTTTCAGTGTCACGCTCCCCTCAAGCAGAGATCAGAAATCAGGTGTGAGTAGTCTCTGTGTGTTTTAGTTCCACTCACTCTGTTTCCTTCTTAACAACTAGATAATAGTAATAATAGTAAATGGTAAAAATATGTATATATATACTGAAAGATGGCATGTATATATAAAGAGCAAACTGGCTTTACATTAGGATGCTTTTTTCACCCATCCCTCCTTGTTTTCTGTCTCATGAGGCAAGGACATCCTATTGCCCATCCAGTGGTCCTTGCACAGCCACAGGCTCAGTAATGTATTTTTAACAGAAATACATTACTATTTTTAATCATACATATTTTTGGTAGGTATAAATGATTACTTGCATAATACTTCTTTGAGATTTATAGTCACAAATTGAATTTGTATCTCTGAATGGAATGGTATTAAGGCATCACAGCCAATTAATGTTCCTGCATATGCAAAGGAGTTTCCACAGGGTCTTGACAGAGTCTGTGTTACTGCACATTAGCTTCAGGACTTTTTAGTTAACTTTGAATGTGGGAAGGATTGGAGAGCCACTTCTTACCTCTCCAACAGCCACATCTGAAAGCAACATCTTTGCAGGCATAGTTAGGGAACTCAAAACTAATCTATTGTTCTTCCCCAGTGCAACACTGTCATTTAAGACCAAATGTCTGCTTGATCTGCTGTGAATTCTTCCTCCTGCTGTGGGTGACCGTCCTGCTGTGGAGCAGAGGGAGGGGGACTCAGGCAGTGACTCCTTACAACCATCTAGAACAAACCCTTGACTGAGCCCAAACCATTCCTTCATTCTGTGATTTTGTAGCACTGACAGGATCTGCAGGCCTGTCAGTTATCTCCTCTCTGTTCAGCAGCCCTAAAGCATTTTCAAAACTCCTCTCCAATTCTTGAGTTCCTTTAAATTCTTTAAGGTATATGCCTAAGCCATACCAGCTCACCACCCTGTATGCCTGTGCCAGAGGAGCGTGCCAGGGATGCTGTGAATGAACTTCCAGGGAAAAGAGCCTTATCCCACCTGCTCTGGACCCAGATCTGCTGATGCTGAGTCCACAGGGCCTCCCAGCACGTTCTGTCCAGGGTCCCTGGAGCCTGCAGGGCAGTGGCAGGAGTCAGACATTCCTCTGGCCCTGTCCAGAGCCCACCCTTCCCTCCCAAGCCCTTCCTCTGTCCTCCTGGGGTATGCCAAAGGTGAGGGCAGCCTGGGAGGGAAGCCACAGTTTAACAGGAAATCACGGGCTATGTGGCATGTCTGATATGTTAGGCAGCCTGTCAAAAATCTTTCCCACAGAGAAAGACATTATTCACCCACTCCTACATTCCTATATTTTGAGGTCTTTTATTTTATATGGTGAATATTCATGTTTTCATCTTGTTACCCTCTGTGATCTAGTGTAGCCCATAGCAACCCAAGCCACTGGAGACTAAATACAATTTACAATTTTAAACTTCATGAGCTCTGTCAGTCACAGGCTGAATGGTGTGGCCATGAGCAAACAGCCCAGTGTGAGGCTGCAAAGGGCTTCGTGGTAGTCAACAATCACTGCAAAAGGCAGGAGGTGTGAAAAAAAGAAGTAACAACATTGTGGTCTGTCAATATACAGGTGGGCAATTGTTACCTTTATCACTGCTCTCCATTAATTATTATAATTATTCTTGTAGCTGTTGTATAGCAAAGATAGGAGCTGACTTTAGCAAGAGTTCACACCCACATACAAGGTTTGCTCTCAGATAAGGCTGCATGCACAGCAATCTCATGTATTAATCATTCTCTTAAAGTGACCTATTCTTGTTTGTTGTTGAATTAGGCTGTCATGTAATTTACTGGTTGGACATATGTTTGTGTCTTAGATACCCTCTGTGTGATATTTGTCTCAAGCAGACCCTCTGCACTGGGAGTGTCTTGGCTTTTGATGCCTCTGAGCAGGAGACAGGTTGAATCTCATTTACTCTTGGCAAGAGTGTTCCTCCTTTGGAATTCTCTCTAGCACTGGTTCATTATTCCGCAAAAGTCTTATTTAGTCCATAAAACATTTTTTCCCTACTTTGTGTTTTGTCCCATGACCCTTCTCTGTTCTAGAAGGTTGCACAATGACACATGTGAAATGTAGAAAAAAAAATGTATTTTTCTGGTCTGATTTGCACTGAACCAGCCTGCTCTGCATGAAGCAAAGCCCAGAGCATTCCCTTGTTCTACCCTTCTGCAGAGTCCATTCAGAGCAGAACCTCTGGGTGCCATTGCACGGAGCCCCAAGGTCACCCTTGGGTGCAGAATGGAAGGACAAGATGATGGCTTAGGTGTCAACAGGCTGCCCTTCCTTTCCAGTGTTCTCAGTGCCTCTCTGCATGTTCTCAGGTCATGCAGACTGCCTGCTGACAGGGCAGGGCAGCATTCCCAAGGCAAACGGGATTCTCATTTCCTAAAACATCTCCTCAGTAATGCTGCTGGGCCCTGTTGTCTCACAAAAGGGAAGTTAGGGACTCAGATTAAAAAGCCCTAGGTTATTTTTATGTTTGCATTATCAGTTACTCTTAGAACATGAATTATTTTTTTCCAATTAAGAAGTGTTTTCCACTAAACAGAAATACTTCAGACTCACTCATGCACTGTAAAACACCTTCCAGGTATTAGTGAGGTGTCTGAAATCACCCATGGATCTCTCAGCCCCCAAGAAACAAATTCTCACCTGATGTGATGCAGTTGTCTGGGTGCTTCCAGCATCTAAGGCTGAAGCAAATAAACAACTTTCCAGCTGGAAGCAGAAAGACAGCTTTAATTTCCTTCAAAACAATTAGAATTTAATCATTACAATGCTTTTTCATACAAATCTTGCCTCCATGTTTCTACTTTAAGCCAGTGCCACTCACCAGTTCTCAATTTTCGAATTGAAATAGGGTGTTTCTTTATTTTGTGAGGAACTGGAGAGCATTACCCAAGGTTTGGTTTAAGGAATTGTGGCAAAAGGGAAAAGAAAGGAAAACAAATGAAGTAAAAAAGTTTCCAAGAGTTACTCTACACCATGGGTAAGGTAAGGACTACAGACCATGCTGCAAGCAGAAAATAGAGCATATTTTAAAAAGCTTATGGTCCTTGCTGCCAGCCAAGCTGTCCCATCTGAATGTACTGCTGAAAAACCCAGTAATTTGGAGCCTTAACCCTGACCCATTTCTTGCCTCAGGTTCCCAGTTATTTTTTTCCAATATGAGACTTTGTAAATTTTAGCCTCAAAGTAATGTACTTTTGAGAAGTACAGGTAGACATATTCCCAGAAAAGACATCGAGCTCAGTCACAGTCACATATGGTAACATCAGGCTGTTCTGGTGCAACAAGTCAGCACTGGTGCCTTCCCAACAAGCCAACATTATTCATAATTCCATTTATCCACTTGTAATAGTAGCAGTATTGCATACCTTGTATGGTACAGCATTCCTGTTGTTGAAGTACTAGAGTGCATCACTCATTGTTCGCTTTCTGAGGCACTGGTGTTGCTGAATAATCCATTTTAGTATGGCCAAATTATCCGTTTTTGGCACTGGGCCTCCCCACGTCTCTGGGGTCGCAGAGCAGAGCAGAGTGTGCCCGTGGCCGTGTGTCAGCCCCTGGCCCTGGGCAGGTCCTGGCACCACAGGGAACCCCAGCCTGAGCTCCTCAGCACCAGGGTTTGGTCACAGGGGGTTCCAGCAGCCAGGGGAGATTTTTACTATGGGCTTTCTGGGTGAATGTGTCTCACAGAAGGTGAAGAGTTGCATTATGCTCTCTGGAAAAGGAGATAGGCTCTGGGTTGATTTTTTTTTTGTAGCTGAAAAAGGTCCTGCGGCACTGCTGATATAGGACTGCTCACTCTGAAGCATATTACAGACTGGTATTTTCCAAAAAAGAGTGTTAAGCCAAAAAGCAATATGCCCAACATAAATCTATAAAAATATTGTGATAAAAATACCATGTGATTAACGCTTCTGTTTTGTGCTGTGCCCAGACTCAGGGCTTGAGTCCTGTTTACCCGTCCTGCCCTTTGCTGCTGCTTTGCCCGGGTGACCCCCCCGTGCCATCGTCACCTTTGACTCCAATTGTTGGTACTATCACCATGGTGTTAGTGTAGCCTGTGCAAGGAGCAGCTGTTTAACACATTGCTCTATAACTACTGTGTTTGCAGGGCTCTGTTTGCCCTCCTGATTTGGCTGAAGTGAGACATGTATTGTGGCCAGTTGGCTCTCAGAGCATCACCGAGGCTTATTAGTGTTTTGGTACCTATGAAGCAGATAATCTAATTCAAACAGCAATGTGTCTTACTGCTTAGCCTAAATCTGCTGCCTAAGATGAGCATATGAAGATAAATTACAGGAGGTCATTTGTTAGGAAGAGACCTAGGGAATCCAACTCTCACTTTCAGGTTCAGAGAAATAAAAAATGTTAATTCAATTTTGAGGAAGAAACTAACACTCTGGTAGCTGACAAAAATTAGATGTCGCCCTTTGATTGGTTGAATGGCATTTTGTTGAAATCACACTTATGTACCCGCTCACACTAATGCTGACTGTAAATTAAAAGTATCTTTTTTTTTTTTTAATTTATATCTTTGGCCTTAAAACTTTCAGAGCACCCAAATATTGTATTGGCAGTCCAGGTTCACCATCCTTTCTTCAGGTAAAAGTATCTTAGACAATGAAAGCACATCAGAGGTGAAGGTAAATTGGTCCAACTTTTTCTCAGAAAATATGAAAATAGCAAATAATTTTCTGGTCAAGAGTGGTTGGGGTTTTTCCCCTTTTGAAGTTCTCTGTTGATGTCATGTAAAAAGGAAGACCTAAAGGTGGGAAAAGCTTTAGTAAATGTGAGTACTCCTACCTAAGTTCAAAAATAAAATGAACCAAATTAAAACTGTATCTCAGTTCTTCTCATAAAGAGCTCAGTTTTCATTGATGCTTTATAGTTCTATCCCATGTCAAATACTTTGTATTATTAAAAAATTAGTGATATAAAATGTGGGGGCAATTGACAGATGAGCAAACACAAAGAGTTTTTGAACAAGAGGCATTTCCACTCCCTGAAACATGATAAAGTTTACTAAATGATCTGCACTTGAATCTGATGTAGGCTGCACATTTGATCAGAAAGACCTTTACTGGACTAAAAAAGATGAAATAGCTGCATTTTCCCCACTGTTGCCTCGTGCTGCCACACTTCCTGGAGCAGCTGGCAGTGCATCTGTGGAAGGCAGGATCCCACTGGAGCACTGCCTGTGGCAGCTACAGGTTACAGCCCTCCAGAGGAAAGGAATTGTTTCCTGCTAGAAAGTACATTTCACCCATCTCACTAACAGATTTTATCCATATTACACAAGAGAAGAGTTCATTAGGAGCATTTTTCCTAACTGGAAATGCCAGTTAAAGAGACATTTATATACACAGCATTGTTGGCTTGTGTTTTGAGTTAAGGCACTGCTGACAGGATGGTTTACGATGTTGGACGACTTTTCACCCTGCAGTAAGCATTTTTGTAAAGGTGTCTAATCATCTCTGACAATACCTGTCAACAGTAGTGCTGCTCTGATATTACTGACCCTCTTAATGGTTTATTTTCCCCAAACAATTGCCAAGTAGTTCTCATCCTTATTGACTGTGACAACAGTAGTTCATTGGACAGCCTGCTCCTTATTAACAGAGTAGATTAGCAATTCATCAAAGTGTTTGGTTAAATTTCAACAATATTGAACATTATATTAATGGTGTTGCTGGAAGTTTTATTCAGAAAACCCACCTGACAGTAATCCTGATGAAATAAGTGTAACTGAAACAAAAGTTTGTGAAATAGGGTGGAAAAGCACCTAGAAGCTGAATCTTGAGAAAGAGTAAATCCTAAACAACTGGAGATAAATTGTGCAAGCTTTTCACATGGGTGCTCCAGAACTGCCTGTCTGTGTGTCATCCAGGGGGCATGCACACTCAAAGTGTATTTTGGATAATTCTGCTGCCTGACATACACAGAGAATAAGAGTCTCTTTCTGCTATTAATTACCCTGCTAACACGAGTGGTTAATGTCCTAAATTCCAGCTTTGCCACGGTTTTAAATAGGGCATAAAATTTGTTCCACAGGGAATTCCCCATTTCTCCATTGTTTTTTTTTAAGTAGATGTAATACAGTGTGTGTAAAAAAGTGTGTAACTGTACAGAATACTAAGGAAGTGTGTACGGCCTTACCTTTCCTCTAGCACCTGTATGTGTTAGCATTATATCTATTTATCATTTATGTTTCAGTGGTACCTAGAGGCCTTTATCTGTTGTGCCATCATCTTTACATGAGCACTCCCTATTCATTCTCAAGATCACTGTTTTCTGTGCATTACACAAGGTAGATTGTAATTGAGGCAGAATGCTAATGAAAGGAAAAAATAATACATTCTTTCCTGTCTAATTATGAGACAGGGAGAGCTGGTTTTCTCTTTTTCTCTGCCACAGTCTTGGTCCTGGTAGTCAAGACTGATGATGGAAGCGCAGAAGGGTGGCACGATACTTCACCGGGAGATTGATACTGGAATTTTAAACTTCTGATTATTTGGTATAGAGTTCTTGAATTTCTTTTTATCAGACCTGCAGTTGTTTTTATCAAATCCATAATTATTTCTACAATTCACAAATCAGAAAATCTGTTGACTGGAATTACTATGTAAGTTTCGAAGTAAGAACTGGGAGTTCCTTACTGGCCCGGAGTGAATGTGTTAAAAGGGGCTGGAGATGTGAGCAAAACAAATCTAATTTAATGTCTTTGATCACAGACAGTTTTATTCCTAATGTCTTTTGGAAGATGTGTATTACAAGAATAGTTCTGCCTTTTGCATGCACACAAGCTTAAATTTACAGCAATTTTTAAGAGACTATTTATGCCTAATGGCAAAGAAGCAGTCAAGAAGTGGGGTTGAAAGGAAGGAAAAGAGAAAGGAAATCATGAAGCCAGCTTAGAAAGAAGGAAAAAGTGAATGCTCAAGTAGAAGCGTGTCTGGGCACCCCATGTCCTGCTTCCCCACTGAAGCAAGGGGAAGTGTTCCCAGTCTCCTGAGTCCCCCCATGGCTCTGTGCTTTCCGGGAGCTCTCTGGAGCTCTCTGGGCCGTGGCTGTGTGCAGGAGGAGAACGAGCCTGAGCCTCGTGCTGTCCATGCTGTTCTCATCACCCAGAGGCTGCCTCCTGGGGACGGGCTCAGGGGCTGAGTGTGACACAGGTGCTGCCTCAGGCCGGTTCTGAGGCTTGGGGCATTTTCCTTAAGTCTGATTCTGCAACATCTTTCTGTTATGGCTGCATCAGAGTCATCATCCTTCCTGAAACGCCTGCGCATCTGAAGGCTCCTCCTTCCATTGCTACTCCTGACTGGGTTTAAATCTTATCAGCTGGTGGGAAGACTTCCAAAGGAAGTAACATGTAAGACAGCAGAGTATCCTTGGGAACAAGACCCTTAAAAACACTCCAAACAAGCAAAAGCTCCAGAGTTCACATGCAGATGATTCTGGAAGCAGTCACACTATTTTCATGCCACTGCTCACTGAGCTGTGGAACAGGATGATGGAGGCAACTTCTGGGGCGTATGGTATTTGAAAAGTTTTGTTCTGGAGTAGTATACATTCAGCAGCATGTTTCTCAAAGACTTCTTCAGTGACAATTATATTCCAGAAACCTTTAATAGAGCTTTTATTTGCTAAAATCTAGTTAAGATCAGTGACATATAATAAACTAAAATATCCCTACAACCCAGAGAGTCACAAAAAAAAGAATCCCTCATGGGAATTTTGAGTCATAGTTAGCTATGACCACTATTTGAGCCCATCTACAAAAGAATTCTGCTTATTCCAAAGTGTTTGTGACCCCTCTAGAGCATGAAGGAGGAGAGAAAATAGTTTTCCCTATTTTGGGGACGTGTATCTTGTTAGGATTTTTTATTATGTTAGTGTCAGCATTTCACTGAGATTAGGACTTCCACACGCCAGAGGGATGAAGGGAGGGAGCTTTATTAGTTGGAGTGCAGTGAGACAGAACACTCCATGCTTCTTGCTTCCTTCCAAGGATTCTTTCTTATAAAAAGAAGGGTTTGCCTCGCTTTATTATATGAAATTTTTACCTACAGGTCATTCTGTCTGGATAATTTTGCAGCATTTATTTTCGTCTCTGTCCCAGCCATTAGAAATCTGATTTGTCAAAGATACTTGTAAACTACAGTAACTTTTTGACTGGGTGATCAGTGCTAAGGACCTTGAAAAATTGGCAGAAGTTTTCACCCTGCGAAAACATTAAGATAAATAAAACAAATTGATAAATACCATTTCACAGAATATAGGCTCTAGGATTTAATGCTCTAACACATAGTAGTAACAGATCATTCCAGGTACGGAACATCATATTTCAAAAGCCATACGGTTAATGCTGTAAAAGGAAGGATTATATGAAATGTGATTGATTCTTATACCTTTATGTCATAAAAAGTAGCTTCAGTTACGTGGGGTTCTGGAGTAAGTAAAGTAAGAGGTTACAAGAAAAAGTCAAGCCTTAAGTTTCAAACAAAGAGCTTCTACTACCAATATAGTATTACATCATCAAAATATTTCACAGGCACTCAGAAATAAGCTGTACTTCTGTATGTCAGTGAAGCAGCAAATTGAATTCTCATAATATGTTTTGAAAATGAGTCTTGTTAGATTTGATGAGGTGGAAAACATACTGAGATCACTGGTTTGTTCCAATACGTTCAGTACGCTTTTCTTGGATGTTTGCCATGGCTAATCTTTTTAATGGCAGTGTAGCTTGTAAACCCATTTGGTAGAGAGCTGTATGTCTCCGTTTCAGAGTATCACACCAAGCAGGATGGTAAATAAGTTTCTCTTCAAGCGTGCAAACCCCTTTTTTTACAATACCAGAAATTTTATTTTAAGACACATATCAGAAAAACCTCAGCATTTCCTTTATGATTTCAGTGAGGAGCAGAATAAAATGCAAATGTCATTTCAAATACACTCACACATACATATGTAGATGTTTGGGGGTTTTAGGAGGGTCTGCAAGGGCAGACTTCAATTAATTCAGGCCCAATATTCAAGAAGTTGAGCCTGTCACAAACCCTCTGGATTTCTCCAAAGCCCATTCTTAGCTACTCCCACACGCCATTTTGGAAATGGTCCAAGAAAACAGTGGCCCTTACAGTGTGGTGAGCCATCATCAAATGCAAAGTTCCGTCTTAGTAAACCGATGAAAAGATTTGGATGAGACATGAAAAATCCTGGCCTCAGCTTGTTGAGGCTGAGCCAGAGGTTGCCCTTCAGGTGCTTCAGATGATATCAGCCTGTGGGCTCACACAGGTGTGTTACCTCTACTTATATTCTATAGATTAAACACTTTCTGTTGCCCTTTAAAGCTAAGTTAGAATGTACTGGAGATGTCATAGTATGTTTATGATGGCCCCAGAGTGTAACTACCATTTAATCTGCTTCTATTCAAGATGTCTTTACAAAATAATCTACTTCTTAACACAATTCCATAGGTACGGTTACATAGGTTACATAGTCAGCATCACTTCCTTTAAACCACATTCCTGATTCCTTGGTCCTGAAGAAATCCCCTGCAAAGCCTGCTCTCTTGTCCTGTCTTCCTTTCTGTCACCCTTAAAGAATCCATACAGGAGAGGTCTGTGTACAGCTGCAGTGAGCCCAGCACTATGCAGTTGGTTTTCTGTTAAATTATTCCTCGATAACTCCCCTTGAGAGAATCCTGCAAGGAAATCGCACAACATGAACGTTTTTTCACTAGGTTTCCTTTTTCAGCTTCTGCATGTACATTTTCCATAGTCTCTTGTTGCTTTCAAGTTGTTGTTGAACTGATTTTTATACTTCCACACAGATAAACAGTTTGTTGTCTTAAAACACTCTCATATGCAAAAGCACAAGGTAGGAGGTGAGAATTTTGAAATTGTGTGTGTCCTAACTTGTTAACCGTACAGTAGAGTTGTAGATCTGAGAAGAGACATAGAGAAAAAGCACATGAGAAGGAAAGAGGGAGGAGAAAGGAGAGATAAACATGTACAAGTGTCTGGAAGAGCTGCTTTTTAATAGTGAAATTTTGTAAGTAATGTGGCCCTTTGAGCCTGAGGTTTCAGGCTGCTTTGCCAAGAGATCTGATGGTTGTGGTTGGGATTTGTTTGCAGTTATCCCTACAGCGAGGACTCTAGCCAGGGAAGGCAGTACATGAACACAAGATGTCCAGCCTGGTGCGACAGAATCCTGATGTCCCACTCAGCCAAGGAGCTCATTCTGAAAGTAAGTACAGACCCCCAGTGCCTCCACACTGCCTTTACCTGCACCAGAGGTGGGTAGGGCTGAAAGACTCTGTCCTTGAGTTTGCCTGTAGCAAACACTTGCCAAGCTGGAGACAGCACACCATGGTAGTAGATGGAGGGGTGTGCTTCCAGTGCTTTGCACCCAAAAAGGGGGATTTGTCCCCATAAACCTGCTGACAGTGACTAAAAAATGAGCTTTCACCAGCACTTCTTTTGCTATCTGAGCTGGCAATGGTGACTGACTGTCTTCTATCCTGTTCCTCTTCTGTGAGGGGAGGCACAGCATTGGGAGGCTGACTGCTTGCTTTAAAGAGAGTAACAGAAAATAAAAAGCCCCTATAAAAAAGTCCCCATTAGTCCTCCAGGCCAGTCCACCCTACAGTGACATAAGCAGCAACACTGTCCCTACCAAGGATTCAGCAGGGATGCAGACAGGAGCGGGTACAAGTGGCTGCTGGCTGAGGAGTCACACAGTTGAGAGAAAAATCTGTACACCAACAGCTGGAGGCACCTGAGTTACCAGAGTGGCAGATTTCCTAAGGTGCTCCCGAGAATATGTCAGGTCCTACACAGGCCACACCTATCACTGTCCCCTGAATGAGGATAGTCTCCAGCAGATAGGCTCCTAGCTTTGGTACACCAATTAGGTGCCTAAATTTAGACACTCCGTTACAGCTTTAGAGATAAGCTTGTGCAGCATTTTTAGAACATACTCCTCTTGGGATTTTAGCGTTTATGGATAGGGTTAGGGTTAGTGGGTGATGCTCTATCCAAGGTTAAATGATCTAAATATGGTGCAGGAGCCTTCCAGTTTTCTGTCATTTGCTCTCTCCTTGTTCCACTCTGCCCTCCTCCTTTTTTGGAAGCACTGGACTAGGTCAGCTGGTTACCTGTGCCAGCTTCCACTGCCTCTGTCCCTGCGTCCCTGGCACCCAGACCCCATCCTGCTGGTGCTGGTTGCCAGCTGCTCTAAAGGGCCAAGAACAGATCAGGAGATGGGGATGTGATACAAGATCTGTCCCACCTCTCTGTGTTCTGGGCTGGCCAGCTGGTGGTGGCCTTGGGTGGCTGCATTAATGGATGTGCTGCAGTGAGGCTGTCTTGCTGACCAGACTGTACGACTCTAACACACTTACTCAACTCAAAATTGCCAAAAGTCATGTGTCTGTCTCTGTGCTCCTGTATAATTAATGCAGTTTAGTGGGAGTGAATTACAGAAAATAATCTTGCAAGTAAATCAATGTTCTATAGCTTCATGGCTTTTTTTTTCCCAGTTTAAATTAATTACACCCTTGAAACTTGCTCTCCTGAAGTTTATAACCTTCTTTTTCTCTCTCATTGGGGTTATTTATCTCGTGATTAGACTGTTTGCTTTGCAGTATATAACTCACTGAAAGGCTGGGAACCTGTTTTCCACAGCTACTCGAATTTCAAGTCAATGCACTTCCTCACACGTTTTGATGTGTAAAAAGTGTCTGCATGACATCATGAAATTTCACCAAAATTTTAGACAATGCATGTACTGCAGTATTCAGTAAAAAAAACGTGAAGCCTAAGGGAAATACAGGCCTTATAGTCAAACAGTAATGTCAAAATCAGTGTTATTTCTTTTTCTTATACAAAAATATCATGTGAAAAAGTGAGACTTTACCCAAAATATTACTGATAGTGCTTGGCGACCATGAAATTCCTGAAGAACAAAGAATTAAAACCATGAAAAGAGTGGCCAATGAGGGAAGATTTTTTTTTAAAGCTATGAATAAGGAGATAGAAGGGTACACAAAAGCTTGAAGAGTGTAAACAGTACAGAGGGAAAGGAATTCTTTCTGATTATCTAGAGGGCTATAACTTGGATATAATGGGAGAAAATTAAACAAGGGAAAACAAAGTTAGAGCACTGATTTGTAACTGTGAGGTCAGCTACAATTTCCAGTCTCCATGTAACAGAAGCCCCATCAGCTGGATCGTTCGAAGCTCACCTTTAAAAGGGCACATAACTCTGTCTCTGGAGCTTTGCATTTGCAGATTGTGGCCAGGCAGTTTGGGACATCTCCAGAAGCTCGTATGCAAAGCGCCAGGTGCTGCTGAGGCCAAGCTGGGCTGTAGCTCAGTGGGTCTGTACCAACACAGGACTCAGCTTATCCAGCCCAAAGCCAACCCGGGATTCTGGCCCATAAAACCTAATCAAAACAGTCATTAGAAAAGAATGCTGAACTGATAGAGGAAAGGGCAAAATGACCCTACAGGTTTCCGTGGTTCTATGCAAGTGTTGGCCTTGACTGAGAATTTACTCCACTGCAGAGACCTATACTTTGAAGCTTTAAAAGGAATTCTGAAGAAAGTAAAAGCAAATTTTAATTAACCGATTACACTGTAACAAATCCTTAAAATATAAATGTATATTAATTTTTAAAGAATTTTTTCAGTCATAATTATCTATTGAATATTCTTATGCAGGTAATTATTTTGCCATATTAATTTTTCTTATAGGCAGTTAAAGTGTTTATTTTCCTGCCTAGGCAATTCTGTATTTTATTTCAAACAAAAACTGTAGTAAATCTGCATTTAAATCCTAGGTAAAGAAAGGCTAGGGTGCACAAATTGCCGCTGTACAGTGTGTTCAGCTACGCAGTAGGCATTACAGATTGTACTGACATGGGGCTGTAAACAGCTTTCATGCAACATCATCTATCATGCCATGGTCGGTTACCTCACCATCATGTTATTTTATGCTTCCTGAGCCCTAAACCACCAAAGGTTGCCCACTGCTCAGGAGCTGCGCTGATGCCTGATCGCATGAAGTAATGAATGCTCAGCCAACTGTATATTGTTTCTGCTTGTGCACTGCTGTAATTTGTTTATCTGTCTAAAGATTATGCAGTTGAAAATCCACAATTTTATGCTGCCTTTGTAAATTATCAAGTCGCTTTTGATGAATGTATCCTCACTTCCGATGCTGGTGGCATTATGATCTTGAAATATTGGAAAGTGCTCATGCATACAATGCAGAAGGTTATGTTTTTATATTTTTGGCAGACAACCATGCTGTAAAGTAAATCTGACCTTAAGCTTCCTTACTGCATTAAAGATAATTCAGTTTTAACTTTATAGTCCTAAATGCTACTGTTTATATAAAGTTATTGCCCAGTCAAAATTGACTGATTGCACATGAGAAAGTCTTGGCTGTTTCCTACAAAATAAATTAGTATCGCCAACTGGTTTAAAGCACATCTACGATCGTATTAGAAACTGGAGAGTGTGCAGATTACAGATTTAATTACCTTATAGAAATTGTTTAGTACAATAAGAAATTGTTTTGTATGGCAACGTATTTGTATTTATTCCTGAAGTACTGTGCTAGAGAACCAAAATAGCTCTTCCAAATCACGTTTATTGCAAACGGCAGAAAGATGAGTACATTTTATTATTCATTAAGATAAAAATGCTAAAGAAGTCAGTGTATAAGGGTAAAGTTCAACATGGAACAAAATGAAAGCAATTCATAATGGGGACTGGAGGAATGTCATCCGTCATTTACTGCTTTTCTTAAAATCACTGAATGCTTTTTTTCAGATGAAGAAATTTATCTCAGAGAAATGGTTAAAGATTATACTCATAACCTGAAAATAATCATTTATCTCTCTGAACATTTAAAACCCCCTATATGATGAAATCAAATGCTGTTATAAGGCAACATGGATTGCATTTAATTCAAAGCACATTTATCTCACCTAATTCAATAAAAATTGTGCTGGTCTTAAAAAAGAACTGGCCAAATGTGCTTGCGGCATTTTGCAGCTGAAGCCTGGAATGCAACTACAAGAAGTCACTCATTTTATTTAGCCAATGTTTTGCCACAAATATTTCCCAAGGTCCCATCAGCAGGGAGGAGGCATAGAGATCTCAGCGGGTTTTAAGCAGGCAAACTACATGAATTACTGCAAGTAGTACTAAGCATAAAAGTTCATTTTACACATTGTTTCTCTGAGAAGCCAAGCAAAGATGTGTTAATATCACCTCATTCAGAAACAGGTTTCACCTATTTACACAATATTTCCAATGTTCCTTTCTGTGCGTGTAATCTGGAGAATTCTTGGACTGACTACTGTTTTGTTTGTTCTGTTTTTTTAAACTAGTCAGAAAATGATGAGAAGATAGTAATATATGACCACATTGGGCCAAATGTCTGCATGGGGGATCACAAGGTAATTAAACAAAACATTTTAGTCTTTTATCTTCTACGCTTTTTATTGGGAAGGAGAATGTATGCACTAGGTTCTGTCAATTGTAAGTCAGCTGTATCTCTGCCTTGTTTTTAAGTAACACCTTGAAAATGTTTCAAAGTGGAATTGCGCTGCAGTCAGTGTGTACATCAAAAAGCTGCTTGTAGGAAATGGAAGAGCAGGACGACAGGTGCTAGAATGAAAGCAGGGTATGGTGCACATGAAAAGGAGCACCCATCTGTGCACTTAAAACTCTTCCAGCAAAAGATAAGTGATTTCATTGGGTTATCAACTATGCTTTAAAAGCATAGCTTCAACTAGGTTGATGCACAGGTGCTTAGTAGTAAAGGAACATATTGGCAGTTCCACGTTCAAAAAACAAGTGATAAAAATAATATAGAAAAAGTGATTAAAAGAATATAGAAAAAGGATAAAAATTATATAAATGCCAGTTGTTGAAATTAATAAAATACCTGAATTCTACAGTCTTCTTTGCTGAAGGTACCAGATGGAAACCTGAGTTAGAAATACAATAAAACAGAGTATTTGCTTTCTTTGAAAAAAGCCAATTGAGGAGTAGGAGGTAACCTCTGAAAGGCTATCTAAAAACACTGAGGCTCTTGAGTGATAATTCAGAGAGGGATAGTGGGTGATTGTATGTGTGGATGCATGTATACAGATCTGAACTCACAAATACATACCCCTATTTAATTCCATGATCAGGTCAGAGTTCTTGTGAGAAAGAGAATTGTTTTCTAAGGAAAAATGCACTTAGGGCATTTGGTCCAGAATTGTCCAAGGTTTTAGAATAGAGCAACTTACTAACTTATCCAGTAAACAAAAAGCTCTGGGTCAGCCAGTTCAGAAAGAGCAGGTTTTGTTTCCTTCATCACCAAAGTGGTGTGGCACTGTTACAAAAGGGGGATGTGTATGGGACCTGAACCTCTTCCCACAGAAATCTGTGGAAAATTTTCCCTTAGCTTTCAGTGGGAGCAGAAATCTGTGAGGAGATGACGTTGTTGCACATTTTGTAATTAGATTAATTCAAAAACTTGTTGAAATATTTTGTTTACAGTTATAGAGAAGTTTTTGTTGTATTTACTACTGACTGTAAAGAAAAAAAAAACCAAACGTATATTTCAAACATGTAACTTCTATTTTTCCCTAACTTGCTGCAGCCTGTGTTCCTGTCCTTTCGAATAGCTGCTGGGGCAGGTAAACCTATTGCAAATGTGCACAAGTGTTGTGTCGTGCAGTGATGTGGTGGTAAATATCATCTTTTTTCTTTACGTTTCTATTACATTTTCTACATCATTTCCCCTGTGTTTATCTTTCTTTTTAAAAAAATGCCAATTCTGCAACAGGAAAAAGATGCCTACGAAGTGAGAAGATTTTCCGTGAAACCACACTGTAGCCAGGAGGGAAGGCAGCACACTGAAATCTGTAATCCTAACAGCTGTATTGATAAATCCAGTCCTGAGTGCCACATTTTTAGACTGCTGATCGTACACTATGCTTCAGCATCTGGACTCTGTTGAAGAGAAGCCTCACATACCTCACTGTCTTGTATGTTCATGTGACATCAAGTAGAAATGTGGAATTATTTTTTATATATATGTCACAGTTCTGTTGCCAAAACTCTAAATAGACAGCAGAGATGTTATGTATTCTAGATTTCACAACTTTCAACTTTTAATAGGTGTTTGTCAATGTGGAAAAGCTATTTCAGCATATTATAAACTTTTAAAAGTATCATACCCATTATATATCTTTACCACTTTGGGATTTTGTACATTGGATTGTATAGATAGAGATATTGATGGTTTTAAATGGTATTTTCTTTTTTGACCAAGGCTTACGGTTTGTGTTTTAGTTTTAGTATTTTGGTTTTCATTTTTTTAATTTTTTTTCTCATTTTATTTACTATACTGCCATGTTACATGGCTTTTGAATCACACAGCAGCTGCTTTCTATACATACATATATATGTGTGTGTATATATGTATGTATGTGTATATATACACAGATATATAAATAATTTATAAACCTGACCAAAACTTATGCTAAATATACTTTCCAATATGAATGCTTGAGAGTGCCATATCAGCAGTAAGTATTGGAGTCTTAGCAGGTTTAGTTAAGTGTACATCAACAACCAACATTTATATAATAAATAATATATAGCAGTGCCATCCTGGATACAGATATATAGCATACTATATAGCACATATATTAGCAATTTCACTTTGTTACTCCTATAATCTCTTCTTTCTATGTAATATTAAGGATTGAATGTGAAGTTCTTAGCTAGATTTGGGTGTAACTTTCCAGAATTTTGTAAACTGTTTTTGTCCATCTTTTGTTACTGTTTTATGGTGCCATATTCTATATTGAAACAATAACAACACGGGAGAAGAAAATAATAGTCTGCTTCAAGTAGCAACTGTATTGGACACAGACTGTATTTATACAGTATTAAAGAAAAAAAAACATCAACCCAACTGTAAATTTTCCTGGTTAGTAGCTCAGTGCAGCTTACAATATAGTCTTGTTACAGACATTTTCCTCCCACCACTAAATACAACATTAAAAGGTGATTAGGGAGTCTGTTGATGAAACACAAATGTATGTTTTATTGATTTAATTTAGAACACTACAGAGTTCATGGACTGCGCGATGGCATTAGATTGATGCTTGATTTTGGTATAAATCACTACCATTGGAAATGATTTGATGTCCGCTTGCAGAGTTTTATCAACAGTACAACCCAGTTTATAGCAAATATTGTTGCCCAAAGGGTGTCTGCAGCTCTGTATTGTTACTGTGCCATGTTGCATTATAACCACACAGTAATTCTATTTAAGCGAACTCAACTCATGATAACTCGAAGGCCTTTAGAAAAGAGTACTCTGGTTCTCAAGCAATAAAACTAATCATGGTGAACATGGCTGTGTCTGCCCCTTTAATTTGGTGATTACAGGGAAATTATTGAATTGTCACATTTCGTATTGAGATTCTTTCAGTCTGACAATTAACAAGGGCATTTTTCACATGAAAACCTCTATGATAGAATGCAGTTCTGGTGTTAATCAAAACACAATACAAACCGAGTAAAAAGCACTGAGGAGCTGGTGTGGGAGCAATGATGAGAGGAGGGTGATGCAGCTTTACGAGCTGTTCACAAGATGCTAGTCCTCAGCAGGTCAGTAAATGTGCCACCATAAACTTCGCAAGTTTCAGAAGAAACCTCTCTAGCCTTTTCCAGCAGGACAGAAGCCACCTCAAGTACAGAGGAACTCGCGGTAACCTCCAGCCGCGGTCCGCCCCGGGCCCGCAGCTCCCCGGGGCTGCACCGGTGCCCTGCCGCGGTGAGCTGCTGAGAATGCCCCGAATAGAACCCTCAGAAATTCATAAAACGCAACTTTGGCATTTTAACAGCCTCGGAGGCGAATCCGGGGACGCGGCGTGAGCCGAGCCGGGCCGATCCCTGCGGACACCCTGCCGCAGCCCCAGGACAGCTGATGGGGACAGCTCCGGCCAGCTCCCCCTCTGCCCGGGGCCGTGTCTCTGAGCTGTCGGTCCTGCGGTGCCTCGGAGCCCCCTTCTCCCTTAATGCCCCCTCCGAGCTCGTTTCGTTTAAGAACTTTGGGAAGAGGCGGGTGGGAATGATTAGCCTCCAGCGCGGGTGTTTTTATCCGGCCACTTCCCCTCAGGAGCCCGAACACTGGGCTGGTCTCCGCGTGCTCACAGCCGGACGAAGCCTAGACCCTAAACTCGATTTGTTCTCGCTGTAACCGCGGCATATCTCGGCACGGCCCCATTCAGTGTGTAGGTACCTGCGGGACTCCCGCCCTCCCCGGGACACGGAGCTGGCCCGGTAGGAGCGAAGGGGAATCAGTCACAGTGAGCGGTGCCCCGGGACCCGGCGTGGCTCCAGGGGACAGGGCCGGGCTCCTTTCCGCAGCAGAACCGCGCCCGTGTGGTGCGCGGTGGGCGATGGCGCCGTGCGGGGGCTCGGCCCCGAGGGAGGGCGAGCCCCGGGCCGGGCGCGGCCCTCCGCGGGGCAGGGAGCCGGGACGGGCCCGCTCGGCCCCGCGCTGCCGAAGGTGGGTGCAGAACGGGGCCTTGCGGTGCTGGAGGCGCTTGGTCCGGCACCGGCCGCTGGCTGCCAGGCATGGACAGCAGGAGCGCCCGCGGTGCAGCCACTGCCTTTGCTCGGGTTGCGAAACCACAGCAGAGACACGGGGGAAAGAGACGCTCTTGTTCCTATAGGGGCAGGGAAAAAAAAAAAAAGCGGGAAAAAAGCATCTTAATCTTAACAACGCGGGCGGCTCACACGCACCCGGACTCGCGTGTGCCAAGGGGAGAAATGCGGAGTCTCTGGCGGCTGGGAGCGCCTTGGCGGCCGCGGAACCACACGGTGCCCAGTTCGGGCACGGGCTCGGCCGCAGGTGTGGGGCCGAAGCCCGGCCCAGAAGCCCGGCGGGAAGGCGCGGGAGGGCGGTGGAGCTCGAGGCCGCCGCCGCGGATCTCTGCAACTTCGCCCCCGGGTTTTTGCAGCGGCCGGTGTTCAGGCCGCGCAATATGGGATGTGTCGCGGACCCCATCACCCGCCCGAAGCCGACGAAACGCTGCACGGGCAGTTCGGGCTGTACATTCGGCCCCGGATCTCTCTCCTCCCCGGGGCTGTCAGGGAGTCCCACAGCGCTGCCGCTGCCACCGGCCGTGCCACAGGGGCCGGGGCTCTCCCGGCTCAGCCCGCGGGGCCCCGGATGCGGCGGCTCCTTTTCCCCCTGCGGAGCAGCTTTGGGCACCCTACAGAAGCTCTGGTGTCCCCGGCCCCTGGCACAGAAATGCAGGAAGAAACTCGCTAAAGGAGAAGGTTGTTAAATAATTTATTGATTTATACAAAGTCTTTCCAACACGTGTGGAGACATTCTAATGTAAAATCAAGTGTCCATTTTCCTCTCGTGCTTTTTTGGAGCATTGGTTTGGGGTTTTTTGGTATTATTAAGCATAAATTCCAGAGGCAGGAGAAATGAAGCTGCCAAAACACTGAGGGACGGAGTGAAAGAAAACTGCCATTTTTACACTAGAAATATACATCACAAAATCTGAAATTTACTATATACAAAGTGGCTGAGCTAGGACTTGGGACCCATAGAAAATGTAACAAAACCTGATTGTTAGGAGCAGGAAATTAACAGGAAGGCTAAAGGAAAGAGCGGGGAAACTCAAGGGGACACAAAACCCAAAAAGTTGAAAAATTTTCTCTGAAATTTACACCGATGAGAAAGAAAATAAATTCATAACTTATTCTGTAAAAAATATATACATTTCACATACATCTTAAGCTGTACAACACACCACTTCAAACACCCAGTTACACTCACCCCCGCCACGCTGCCCGGTGCAGCCGTCGGCCCCATGCCCTCACAACGTATCCGAGCTGGTGCTGCAGGGGCTGACGAGGGACAGGTTCGTGGATTTGTGCTTTTTCAATAGCCTCGTGATTTTTTCATCGTCTGAGTTGGGGTCCAGGGGTTTGTTGTATTCGTCATCGTCCTCATTGTCCGAGCTCTCCTTCAGCTTCTCCGTCTCCGAGTCGTGCTTCTTCTTTGCCGAAGCCATCTCTGCCGCGTGTCTCTTCCGCCACTTGGTCCGTCTGTTCTGGAACCAAACCTGGGCACCGGCACCGGGCACAGCTCAGCCACGGCCTCGGCCCCGCCGCCGCGTCCGCCCCCGTCCCACCCGCAAGGCGCGGCCGCGGGCACCGGGCAGAGCCCGCACTGGGCAGAGCCTCGGACGGCTCCCGGGAAGTGGGTGCCCCGTTGGGGACACCGGCCCGGCTCTGCGGGGCTGCACGACAGTTAAATGAGCAGCTTCCCGGAACAGTCATTTGTTGAAAACAGAATACAATAGCCAGAAAAATAACTATTTTTGGCTTATGGTGCATCCCAACGCTCAGATGGACCTGCAGGCTTTGCTAAAAAATTTGCGGGGTTACACAAGGCAAAGTTGTGCCAGTGGACACGATCCTCGTGGAAAAGTGACCCTTTAAAAACAACTATCTGCGGGAGGCTTTTTGTCGTTGTTGTGATGGCGGTTTATATGAAATATAATATGTCTATTTATTTAAAATCGTTTGTAGCACAGAGAGCTCTAAGCATAAAACACGTAGAAATTAGCCTAAAATCGATCGAATATCGAAATGTAACTTAAATTTTAACTGACTCTAAAAATAAAATCCCTGCATTAATTGCGCAGTACTCGTGGCTGCTAGTAATTACCGACATGGCAGAAAGCGGCCGCGGCAAAGAGAGACGGGAGCCCGCAGGACCGACCTACCTTCACCTGGCTCTCAGTCATCCCCAGGGAATAGGCGAGCCGGGCACGCTCCGGTCCTGCCAAGTATTTCGTCTGTTCGAAGGTTTTCTCTAAAGCGAATATCTGCTGCCCAGAGAAAGTCGGCCGAGAGTGTTTCTTCTTGCCGTCCTTGTCCAAAACCATCCCCGTCTGAGCTGGAAGCGGAGAAAGAGCCGCGTCAGGGATGAACTCTGCACTGCCCCCGGCCCGTAGCCGGGCCGCGCCAGGCGCTGCGGAGCCGCTTCGAGTGTCCGCCGGCTCTAAAACAGGGCTCGGTCCGGGACAGAGCCGGTGCCGTGAGGACCGAGTGACCGCGCCAGGCCTTCCAGCCGCCCGCCCCGTCCACCGCGCTCGTCCGCCGGCTCTGGACCCCAGGCCGCCTGCTCCCCGCGCCCTGCAAGAACCGGCCGCACTTACCGGGACAGGCGAGCCGGGGATCTCTCCAGGGAGAGCCTTGCACCACTCCCGGCCAGAAAATGGGCGGCCGTCCCGGCAGCTCCGCCAGAGGCTTCGGGTAGCGAGAGACGGCGGCGGGGCTGAAGTACATCCCGGCTGAGGCCGCCAGCCCGTTGATGCGGGGCAGCCCGCCCAGCAGGTTGCTGGCACTGCCCACGGGCCGCCCCAGAATGTCGCTTATTCCGTGCGGTGTCCCCAAGGGGAGCTGCGTGTTGAGTCCGCCCAGGGCCGGCGCCTTGAAACCGGAGGGGTTCTGCAGGGCGTAGGGGAACAGGGAGGTCTTCATCTCGGCCATGTTGTGCAGCGCGGCTAGCGGCGCACTGCTAAGGACGAATGCGCTCTGGCGATTAGCATCCATCTGTCCCACCGCTAACATCTGCGGGCATCAGCGAGAGCGGGTCCTTCCCAATCGCGCCGCGGCCGCTCCACTGGGGACCCTCGCCGGGAGCGCGGCCGCGGGCGGGACGGGCTCCTCGCCGCTCGCGGGATCTCAGCGACAGCAAGCGCCGAAGTTTGCTGGGAACAGGAAAATCCCAGCGCTCGCCCGCCCGCTTCCGCAGCGCGCACCTCCAAAGTCCAGGCTGAAGAGCGGAGAAAGCCGAGCCGGGGCAGCGCGGCGAAACAACAGAGCGAGAGTCCCGGGAGAAAGTGCCCCCACCGGCGGCGCGTCCCAGCGGGCTACGGTCGATGCGCTCCACGCGCGATCCGGCGGGAGGGGGATGCGGGACCCGCAGCTCTGCGCGTCGCCCCGGCCGCGTGTCCGGCGGCCGCGGGGACGCTCCGCGCCGCGCCCCGCGCGCAGATAACCGCGCGGGCACCTGCGCGCCCCGCGCCCATTGGGCGGCCACCGCCCCGCGCCGCCAACACCACCCAATCGGCGGGCGGCGCGCGCCTCCACCCCGATACGTCACGGCCGGGCCGAGCCGTGGGAGCGCGCGGGGCTGCACGTGGCCGCGCCGCGCCCGACGGGACCCCCGGACCCAGCCCCGCCCGCCGGCAGCCCGGCCCCGCCGGGAGCCCGGCCCCACTTTGCCCCCACCGGCCCGCTCTGTCCCGCCGGCAGCCCGCTCCTACCCCCGCAGGCGGCGGCGCCCTCCCACTCGCCGCGTTGGGCCCCTCCCGGCGGGCGGGGACACGGCGCAGAGACCGCCGGCGCCTCATGGCGCAGCCGGGCAGTGACCGCGGGGCTCAGGCGGCTGCGCTGGCTCGGGGCACCGAGGGGTAATGCCCGCCCCGATCGCTGCTCCGTCGGGCAATCCGCTCCGTCTTCAGCCGCGCAGCGGCCGTTCCCTCGCGTTAGACCCCAAAGGTTTTAAAGCTGTTGTAAAAAATTATCTTACGCCGTGGAAATAACTGTTTAGCTCAACTTTGTTGCCTATCCTGAAACCCACCGGCCTCGCAGAGGCCTTCCTTCCTTCCTTCCTTCCTTCCTTCCTTCCTTCCTTCCTTCCTTCCTTCCTTCCTTCC
>VZDJ01000083.1:126356-194148 GCA_008694505.1 Cyanoderma ruficeps | reverse complement strand
CCCTCCCTCCCTCCCTCCCTTCCGACAGAAGGGTATAGCCCCATGTCTTTAAAGGGAGAAAAACTGTTGTTGCAACACGGGGAACCAAGCTCGTTCGAATAAATGAAATGACCAGAAGATGTTCTTAATCGAAAGCTTAATTCATTGTCAAAAAAAAGAAGATTTCGGATTTGAGGCTTATATAGAAAATAATTCCGGAAACTGGTTTTCTATTATGTTTTCCGCCTTGAAACTGCCTTCTCCTACGGGTTTGATACATTGTTATCCAAGGAAAATATTAACCGCAACATGTGAGGAACTAAATATTTTCAAAGTGTTCATAAAGTAAACACGAATCGACTTGATCATATCAGAACAATTAAAAGTGTGGTCCTTTGGCTGTGGTCATGTCTGTGGTCAGAATCGTTTGCAAGTGAACAGGGTTTCGTTTAACCTGCGACAAGACCGTAATGTCAATGTAGGTTTGGGAAGTAATTATTCGGGCTTGTCGTTGCTGTTGTTTTCAGTCGCTGGAGTTACGGGATGTAACAGTCCGTGCGTCTTGTTTTGCGCATCTTTATAAAAGGCTTTACCTACAAACGTGGTATTAAACACGGCTCTGCGCTAAAGGTTTAATAAACGACTTCATTGCTTTTCCCTCTGCCTATTGCAAACATCATCAGCGGGAGGAACAGTCACGGTGTATTTCTCCTCTTTGTGAGGAGATCCCCATCGGCTGTGTGCAGGCTCGTTTCCGCGACGCCTGCGTGCGTTGGGAAGGGGCTGGCAACGCCACCTGCTCCCTCCGCCTCCGGCGCGGCCCCGGCGGCCTTGAAAGCTGCTGCAGGTGGCCGCAGACGGGGCTGATCGGCCCTCCCGGAGGGTCTCCGGTTTCAGCCGGGGACTGGGGACCGCCGTCCCGGGCAGGGAGATGCCGCGCGCAGCCAGCCCGCGGCTCGGCTCGGTCTCTGCCGGCCCGGGCCGTAGACGGCCGGGTTCGGCCGCGTCCCGCCGGTCTGCCCGCCCCAGCGCGCCTCTGCCCGCCGAGCCCGCAGATCCTGCGACTCTGAACACCGAGCCCGCGGCGGTGACCGGCTCGGATAAACTCGGCTAACGAGAGGGACGCCTCCCGCCCCGCCCGGCCGGGGGCCGCTGCTGGTCCAGACACAGGCAGCCGGCCGCCTCTCACCGAGGAGCGGTCCCGCCGGGACGCCGCTTTCTTGCCCGGAACCGATGGGATAAGGTAAGCGCGCGGCCTCCGCCATCCACGCTGCGGCGGGGCGAGACCGACCCCCGTCCGCCCTTGACGGGTAAGCTCGCCGCTGGGCTGCCGTGCCGCCGGTAGCGGAGGGACGCGGTGTCTTCCTGCCGCCTGGTTTCCCGGGACATCCCAGAGTGTCCGTATCCGTGTCCGCGTCCCGCCGGCGCCCTGCTCCCGCGCAGCTTCCGCCGCAGCCACAAGCGCGCAGAACTCGACGCGCATCATCTCCGGAGGCCTCTGGACCGCGGCGGCCGGTGGCCCTGAGGGCGGCTGCTACCTCGGGACCCTCGCCCATGGGCAGAGCCAGAGCCTCCCGCTCCGTCTAAAGCCACCCTCGAAGTCCGGTTGGCAGTTTGTATGTTATCAGTGACACTTGTTGCACATTAGTGGTGCGTTTGTCCATTTCACCGACTTTCCTGAAATCTCATACCCTCATTTTTCCGCATGGAAATACGTGGGATTTATCTCCGTAGACCTCGTGGCGTGATAAATCTACTTTTGCATCTGTTCTTCCTATGAGGTGTGGCACCGAAAGAGGAGGCCACGGGCAAGCATCGCCGGGCGTATCCGGCTCCCCGCCCCCGGCCTGCCCGGGAATCCCCTTTCCGCCTCTCCGCTCCCTCTCCCCGATGCCGTTGGGTCCCAGGTGCTGCCAGGCTGTTCCGGGGCCAAGGGCTCTCCTAGCCCTTAAGCAAAGCCCGTTCTGGGTGCAAAGCTCGCTGCCCTCGGAGCCGTCGCAGTGGCTGGGCGGTCCTCGGGGCGACTACACCCGCCCTGGCCCCGGCCCGGGCTCGGCCATCTGACTGCTCGGCCCCGGGCTCGGCCGGGGGCCGCAATCGTGCCCGGCAGCGGAGAGGCGGTCTCAGTAAAATGAGTCCAGGATTCCGTCCCGAAGCGTCAGCGGCTGCCGGAGCGCTCGCTGTCTCCGGTGCTTCCTGGGGCCGGGCAGAAGTTACTGACGGAGGGTTACCCGAGCAGATAGAAACCAGCTGGAGGCGTTTGTGACGGCCAGTGCGGGCGCTTTCCCAGGTTAGTCCGGCAGCGCTGCAGAGCGTCCTGTCGAGCAGACACGCCACCGGCACCGTTCGTGTCGCCGCTTTCGGAGCGTTCATTTCGGCGGAGAACAGGGCCGGGCCGCGGGCAGCGCGGTCACCAGTCCGGGCCCCGCCGCGCCCCGTCCCGCGCCCCTCGGGCCGGCCCCGGGCCCTCCGCGACCGGCCGGCGCCCCCTGGCGGCCCTGGGCGCCGGGCTGGTCCGTTCCTCCCGCCGGTCCCGGGCTCGTTCCTCCCGCCGGTCCCGGGCTCGTTCCTCCCGCCGGTCCCGGGCTCGTTCCCCCTGCCAGGCCCGGGCTCGTTCCTCCCGCCGGTCCCGGGCTCGTTCCCCCTGCCAGGCCCGGGCTCGTTCCCCCGCCGGGTCCGCTGCCGTCCCTTCTCCCCGTGCCGGATGCGTTGGCGGCGGTGTGACGGGGCTGTGGCGCCCGGACGGCACCGGCTCCGGGAGACTCGCGCGGCTGCCCCGGCGCTGTCCGTGGCAGTCCCGGAGCGGTGACTGCACCGGGCCCTGCGGGACCCGCGGCACTCGCCGGGCGCAGTTACAGGCAGGGCAAAGCACGAATTCCCGCTCTGGGAAATTAACGATTGCTTTTGCTTTGCCCCTGACATCAATAACGTTTCTTAGAAAGGACATAGAAACGAAACTGGTATCAGTAACATCAAATTCGTTTGGGCCTTACACATTCCAGCATACGAAAATAGAAGTACTGCAGTACGTGGACCAGAATTAAATTCTACAGTGCAAATAACTTCAGACAAGTTTTGTTTAACCTGCTGATACTTTTCTTTGTTATGCATACAGCCAAAGTACCTTTTCTAGTAGCTTCTGTGCAGCTGAAAATGTCTGGGAGGTTGTGGACCAGAAGAAAATAAGCCACGAATAAAAATACTCTTCATCCCCCACTGTATTATACATTATTCCAAAGTGCAGCTGTAAAGTCCATGTAAAAACAGAATGATTGAGGAAGCAGAAGCTCAGAGCAGCTCTCCTCACAGGTTTCTTTTCCTGAGTTATTCTGAGGCTGATGGAGGAGCAAGGGAAATGATTCTGTTGCAAGGAGTTAAGTGGAGCAATAGTGACAAGAGAGCAGGAAAATCCATGTCCTGGCCCTGTGACGATGCTGTCTGCCTGTGTTCCTGACAGTGTAGATGCTGCTTCTTCACAGCATACCTAAAAGAGATCCTTGTATTTAAAAATTAGGGGTATTTTTGTCTAATAATGTAGTCACTAGAAAACAAAGTCATTTTAGACTAGATGATCTCTCTTGAAACATCTTCACAGGATGATGTATGTTCTGGGAAAGGCCATATTTAATATTTTCCATTATGATCCTTGGCACAAAAGGTAGGAATCTGCTAATGGTGCAGAGCTGGGAGTGTTCATAGCCTAGAGCACCAACAAGAGAAACTGGCTGACCTTGAGAACNAAAAAAAAAGCCTCAGTATGTGTTGCAATCTTGTGACTCTCTAATAATCTCTCTTTTAATCTCATTATTGGGGTGGAGGGAGAGCTGTATATATAAATCCTTTCAAAAGAACTTATTCTTGTTGAAGACTAGAGTGAGATTTTAAAAGTACCATGAGGAAGTTTTCAGTGCCTGTGTGAGTTGGTCTGCTTCAGATTTTAAGCCACAAGTTTTTGAAGCTCTGGAAACCATGAATTAGGTTTAAAGAAAGTCTCTGATGTTATAATCACCAATCATTACTGTAAATATTGATGGAAAATAGCATGGACATATTTTTATACATATTTTTAGGGTGAGAAATGAAACAGTATTTTTTACAGGTGAAACTTCTGAGCGGTTTAAGATAAGCAGTTATTAGCATTTGTTTTGTTCTCTCTCTGGTGTATCTTGACAGGCACTCTTAACCAGGATATGGTGGGCAGGGTGAGGGTGTTTTTTTGGCTTAACATCCTTTTCAAAATGAAGGGCTTTTCCTACTCTAGTCGATCTAGGAGTCAGTTTATGGTGGACTGAATTGTCCGTGCAACTTCCAGCAGATCACTGGTATTGCTGAAATTCCCGGGACTTTGAGGGTTTTTTTCCCTCCGTCTGGGGAAACCTTGGTTTACGTGTTCCTTTTCTTGTGCCAATGGCTTAGATAGTGGTTAGTATTCAGAGCACTGAGTTTTTAGATCATGTCAAACTTAGTGTCCACCCACCAACCCCCTCCCACTTCACTTGTTCCTCCAATGCTGTTCTTTTCCTGCTTGTCTCCCCTCTGATAGTTTATCCTTTTAATGAGAGAAGGCTACAAATTATTCTTTCTAAGTGCGCTAAGCCCTTGCGATCTCTATTTTATCTAACCAAGACTGGGAAGTCATTTGCCCTTATTTGTATTAAACATATGTATATACTTTACCGCAAGTCATTAGTGCTATAAAGAGATTGCCTTCCTACTGATAGCCTGGATGGGGGAACTCAGGAGTAAGTTGCCAATAAATAAAGAGTGTGCTTATAAGCACTATTGATTCTCTCTGAGCCACAGAGAATTGTTTTGTTAGTAAAACTCTTCCTGAATGTGTAAGTGAGGAGAAGAAAAAAGAGAGGGATTACTGAAAGCAGAGAGGACTGGGGTATGACTTGGGGTGAGAACCCTACATTGTTTTTCTTTGAAGGGTACAGTTTGCAAAGACAGAGGACAAAAATGTGACAGTAATTTTTCTGGCCATCCTCAGATATCCCAAAGGCAATCCTTACAAAACCGAAGGGTTAGCACAGCATTTCACATAGCACACATTTCAGAATGATCAGAGAGCTCCCCAAATCATCATGAAAGAAAATGAAAGTATCATTTGCATAGGAAATGAAAGACTGGTGAGATTCAAATTCCTTTTGTCCTGTCTGGGTTTTGCAACAGTTCGAAAATGTTTTTCTGATCTGTTTGGGGAATATTTCAACATGTGCTGTTAGACATCTAGTAGGAGCCAGTTCAGGAGCAGGTAAGAAGAGGAGCAGTGTGGTTCTGAGCTGAAGGACAGCAGAGTCCATTTACTGGGAGCTGTAAAAATAATGGAATCCCAGGTCTACAATGCTTGCACTGTCTTGGGTGTTTCTTCCACATTCACACAGCTCGCTGAGAAAAAGTGTTATTTACAGAGCTGTTTCCCAAGAAAGACAACAGGACAGAACTGGATGGAAAGCTACAGTGCAATGGTGTTCTCTGTGAAACCATGTTCAGTGGTAGGATTCCCATCATCTTCAGTGCACATATTCCATGATGTAATTTATATTTGTAAGCTGACAGGCTATTTCTTTAAGAGTATCTTGAAAGAGTAACAAATTACAGTATTACTTCAGCTTTGATAAATCTTTTAATTTTGGTAAGGTAGAAGATTCTCCTGGTGATGTGCTGATCTTTCTCACATTTTTTTGAAGAAGACATAAAACAGTGATAAATGATGGGCATACATCAACCATTTAGTTATGCAAGACACAATATTGGAATTACCCTGACCGTGGAGCAGTAGATCAGCTTAATAATATCCTTTTTATATTGTTATTCTTAGTAACAAAAAACCCCAAATTATTGGACTGATGCAGATGAAAGATATCCTATTCAGGAAGCTGATTTCTTCAGACTAAAACGAGAGTACAAATTCAAAAAAATTCAGGTTATATTGCAAATGCATCACATAACGCTTTCTTTATGCAATTTTCCTCATCGTTAAGACATAATACACATTAATGTATCTAAGAAATTCTACAATATCTGCGGGGGGGTTGGTTGGTTGATTGACGGTGGTTTGGACTTCATTTGTTTTGGTTTTTTAAACATCTGCTTCATGTTTTGTTCCAAAAAGCTCTTACAGAATACATTACATCTTCTGCCCTTAGGTTTTATCTTCTTTTTTAGATCCCTTTCCTTCTATTATTTTTTGTTCCTACATTCAGTGATGATGTTATTTAAGGGGCTCTTTTGAGATTTGTTACATGTATTCCACAGTATTTTAAAATAAAAGAATGCTTTTTAAAAATCAGAAGTTGTGAGAACACTCAAGAAAAGAACCTTCCTTGGGAACAAAACTGCTTTATGCTGTGATTTGCCTTCCATATTCACCTAGTCTGCTGAAATTAGTATTATTTAGAGCTGTCTTTCTAGGGAAGACAATAGGACACAATTGAATTTACACCACCTGAGGGCACTGTAATACTATTTACGTTAATTGTCAGGGCAAATACAAAAGTACATTCAGGAGTACATTCAGGAATAGTTCTATAGATAAAACATTCTACAATGACCAATTCAACTGACATAAATAATACCTTTAATTTTTATATGCTAATTGGATTAACAAGGGAATGATACTGTTTCTTTTGCAGTTAAGGACAGAAGTGGATGGGCTCAACTGTGTTTTGCAAACCAGGATTTCTTAGAACACATAATGGAAAACAGAAAGTTGTGTCAGATAAACTAGTTTAAAAATACACTGGAATAATTCATTGCGAAATTATCCCATATTAAAGAAAAATGAAAGTTTAAAAGGGATTTTAAAAGCTTCATTTAAAGACAAATCTACCTTTAAAAGGTATGGTATGAACCCTGTACTGGGGACAGGAACAGATATGTAGATACTAAAGAGACCTTAGATCTTCCAATAAAAGAGAAAAAGACAAGAATATCCTCTGTAACTAGTCCTGCTGGTTTGTATGTCTTGTCTTTGTAGAAATTTAAGTATCCTGAAGCAGTGAGATGAGATTAATCTCTTGCAGAGACTTTCCTTCTTTGTAATCAATCTAATACATTATTTTATTACATTAAGATCATCAATATGAAATACATGTAGTTTACATTCCTGAAATCTGACCAGGGAGTTAGTTTTTGCTCTAGTGAGACACTGAATTACCTTGAAGAGGATATGAGTTGTGTTTCAAAGCAAGTGTTTATTGAATGAAATAGGTGTTTAGGCAGTTTTATTTCTAGCAGGTTTTTTTAATATGTGGCATTAGCAAACCCTTCCCAGTGACATTCTATCAGCATGGAATGTACCTTTTTTCCATATGTACACCCTGTATGTAAAATCATGAGGCTTAACTTTACTTTCACACATTCTAATGTGCACTTTCTATCCTCTCACACGCCAAATGACCAATACCTTTTTTTTTCCTTTCTGGCATTAATTTTTGCTCATTTGACATCCAATTTGCCAAATGAATTATGACAGTAATCCTTTCTTCTGTGCTGTTGCTTCACTTTATTCCACACTATATATTCAGGTTTTCTGGGGTCATTCTTCTCCTCTGCTGCCTCTTGTTTTGATAATGAAGATAAGATTTATTTATGCTGATTAAAATAATTCTGAATCATTTTACATTCATTTTAGCTCAGATAAACTGAATTGCAAAAATTAAATGTATCTTGCAGCCACTTATGGAGAACATAAGGACTTTTTAATTGTTGATGATATAGAAAAACTCCATATGAACTTAGATTTGGAAGAAATAAAATTACTAACAAAATCTGTCACTGTAACAGGGGTTAAAAGACTAAGAAGCAGTCCTTAAAAGATCTCATGTAAAGAAGGGTTCAAAAGGACCTTATCAAAGAGAGAAAAGATGTGGAAAGATATTACAGTCGTTTCTTTCCAAACACAAACATTTAGAAAATGTCTCATTCAATAGGAAAGATAACTAGAATGGCAAATTAGACATCTGTAAATGTGAAGAAGGCAAAAACCATCATGCATTTTGAAGATGAAACCCTTTTTTTCTGTAAAGGCAATATTTGTCTTGAAGTACATACATCTTAATTATCCACAGAATAGCCAGGAGAAGGAGATGTGCATAACGCTTGCCTGTTAGTGCAGTTAATGCACAAGAGGAAAAGTCTCACTCAGGGTGTGCACACCCAGCAGAACAGAGGGGAGGACCCTGTGCTATCAAAGACCCCTTGCCAAGGGCTGGAAACCTGCTCACCCACCCAGGCCAGAGTCCCATGGTGGTGTCAATGCCACATCAGGTCAGGGAGAGCTGCTTGCTGTAGTTTATCCAGTTGCATAATGTGGTGGATTTTTTCCATGCATAAAGAAGTTTACTATGTGCTGGATTTCAGTGTCACCCTGACTCTTCTTTTCAGCCTGTGCTTTTTGACTTTCCTTATGATTACAGAGGAAAATTATGTACTGGGGTGTAATACTTCTGGTAGAGAAGTCACCAAGACCGGGGCAGCTATCTTTGTGCACTACCTTTCACTATGGTAAATTCCTAGTCAGCCCACCCTGCATCCTTGCCTGGGAAAGCCTTGTCTCCTCTCTCCACACTTCTTTGCTTTTCACTCCAAAGCACTGAGTAACAGAGGTGTTGTGGGATTTCACACACAGGATGTCTCAGGCAGTCAAAGTTTATCTGCAAGATTTCTGCCTATGCTCTGTGCAATTTCTGCTGTTTTGAATCTGGAAGACTCGTAGCAAAGTTCTATCTGCAGTTTCACCGTCCCTGGCTCTCCAGGCTGGTGACCAGCTGTGTGAACCTCTGGCAGTCCCTTCTGGAGTGCAGCAGCTGCAGCGTTCCCCCAGCACGAGGAGAAGGTGGTGGCACTGGTCCTTCTGTGTATCCTTATCAGTTCACCCCCTCTTTGCCCTGATTTAATGGGACTCACTTTTGGTGACAGAATTTAATAGCATTTGGATCAGTACTAGCCTTCATTTAATGGGCTGCAAGATATGTTGATTTTTTATTTAGGGCTGCAATAGATACCATTGTTTAAAAAATTTACCCTGAGCAATCTGAAACATACAGGAACATATATCTGTGACATTTGTGCTGGGAATAACAGAGTCACTGAACTGAGAAGTGCTTGGTCTTTTTTCATGGAGCTTTGTGTACGATGAAGTGACACATGTTTATACAGAACCTAAAACTCTCTTAAAGCAGTATCTCAGAACGTTTTATTTTCTTCTCAGAAATTCTCAGCAATAAATGTTCTATTTCAGTACAAGTACAAAAATAAAATTTATTAGGTAAAACCTAATTCAGATGGGCAAGAGAGTACATAAAAGATGTTATGCCATCAGAAAAATCCAATCACAGGCAATTATGAGCTCCATTGACAGTGGAGGAGCAAGGTATATGGATGAAAATTTCTGGTGCATCTCAAAAGGAACTACTCTGGAAATATTTCCATGTTCATTAAAGCACCTGCAAGTGTATTCAGTTTGCAGAAATTGAACTTATGTTCAGATCAGCCCCACTTGGGAAAACCATCTGCAGAGAGACTGAAAATAATTATTTACTGATAGGGCAGAGAAATAGAAAAGCCCCTATGAAATTTTTCATATTTCAGACTGCTTTTTTCAGAGTGAGCAGGAAGAGATAGGAATGTTTTATGTAAGCTCTTGAATACTCTTAATAATATCCAAAATTGCTATTTAGAGCAGAAGCACATATTAAGTCATGTAGGATCATGTCAGGGTCAGCTCTTGAAATCCATATTTGCAATTAACTTTCAGTAATACCTCAATTCTTAGTATTCTGTTAAATTCCATCGATTGAACCAGACGTTTGGTGGCATGTTTAAGCAACAAACTGACAAATTCTGCCAGCAAAATGATACAGCACATACAGTTGTTCACGTCAGCAATGTGCCGTCAAGTCTTTTCACCAGGTACCTGGGCTACAGGAGTTGTTTTGGATAAAGACAGATTCAGTTGTTGCTATGAAGCAAAAAACTTGGCTGTTTTTGTTTCTGTTGATGCTGAATTACAGTTACTAATATTGTAATTATATTTAGTAGGTTTCAGAACATTTTTCAATCTTCAGCTGATCTAAGAAAGCAAGACTACTTCTCAGAAGCTGAGCTAAAAGTAATGCATTTTGGGGCTAGAAGTTAGCAGCAGAACTTCACTAATTATGACGTATATCATGAGATCCTGTGTGTATTGCACATATCACTGCAGCCACATGTAGGTTATCTTTACATCAGTCATTACAAAGACCTCTGAACAAGTGAAATATTTAGAAAATTTATTTTAATTTATTGATTATCTGAAATAGTCAGGTTGGTTAAGAAAAAAAATAACTGCTTTGCAAAGAGACATAGGGATCTAATCTTGTGCAGCTAGAGGAAAGGAGTCCCTGGGTCTGGTTTTTGCTCCCTGCTGGCTCCATGTGTTGATTTATCTGTTGGTTTCTCAAGGTCTGTAGAGAAAAGTTCTTCCATGAAGAATTCCTTGGGAACCACCTGATGAGAAGTAACAGTAAAATGTCAAACATCATATTGTTTTGATTTCAACATTTACAGTCCCTTTTCCCAAAATCCTGTAAGCTCTCTGGCTCACCACAGACATCTCTCTCTCACCACGTAGCCTTTCTTTTTAAAGTGCTGAAAGTGTGGGAGCTTCCAAGCAAACGCTGATTTTTTTTCTGACAGAGTAGGGCTGAGCTGAGGGGTATTTCAGCACTGCTGGCTGCTGCAGGAGGGGGAAACCTGCAGATTCTACAGCTGAGTTCTACTTCAGATAAAGGCACAGCTGCAGTGAGAAAGAGGCAGTGGGCAGAGAGGGACAGAAGTTGCTCTAAGAGATATTCTTGCTAAACCCTGTTCCCACTTTTACTCTGCAACACTAAACTCTCCTGCAACCAAAATATTTTCTCCTTGATTATTGTTGGAGAGAAGAAGGAGGGGGAGTTTGTTCACTCTTTGGTTGGAGAGAGCAAACACCTCCTTTTAATCCTGAATATTATTTACAGATTTGAAACTCCAATATTATATGGTGTGTTTTTTTTGGTTTTTGGGGGGTTTTTTTGTTTGTTTGTTTGTTTGTTTGGTTTTTTTTGCTACTGAACAAAGTAATGAATGCATTCAGAACATTTGAAAACGGGTCGCTCTTGTCCAGTTCCTCTGCTCCTGCCAGATGGGATCCCTTCCGTCGTCCCCTGGACTCCATCCAGCCCTGGCAATTCAGGCTTCTGGCAGCAGTGATGTTGGTGGTGACCTCCCTGTCACTTGCTGAGAACCTGGCTGTAATCCTGGTAACTTTTAAGTTCAAGCAATTGAGACAACCTGTCAATTATATTATAGTCAATTTATCTGTGGCTGATCTCCTGGTCTCGCTGACTGGTGGTACCGTCAGCTTTTTAACAAATCTAAAAGGTTACTTTTTTATGGGATACTGGGCTTGCGTATTGGAAGGATTTGCTGTCACATTTTTTGGTAAGTTTGATTTTGCTTGCATTTTTATGTTCTTTTCCTTCAACTTTCTTCAACCTGTTCTACTGCAGCTTCCTAAGTCACTGACTTTGCATGCCTTTGAATTCACTGGTATTTTCTCCTGTTACATATATTCTGTAGTGGAGAGTGAAAAATGTATCTCTCTATATCTGTCATATAAATGGCCTGTCTCATGTGTACTGATCACTGAATATGTTCCATAGGATGAGGAAAAGTTTGCCAATAGAATAGCAGTGTTGTGGGGCTTATGGTAAAACTATTTCAGGAAAAAAATCCTTATGTGTAACTATATTCAATATTTGTATTTAGGTATATGCATATATGGATAAATAAGAGAGAGAGAAAAAGAGTGAGTGGCTGCCCATAAATTGTGGAAAATCTCAGGGCACATCTTGTGTTCTCTATCCTTCAGGGGATTTGAGGAGCAGGGACTCATCTGTAACAGTCAGTCCACACACCTACATCTTTTTGTGATTTTTTTCATGGCTGTGTTCGCTTACTAGAAAAACATATTAGAAGTACTTTTAGAGGAAAAATCCTCACCACACAGTAGCCTGTGTAAATACACCTCTGCAGAATTAATGGTGTATTAGTTTAAAATGGGGCATTTACTCACTGGAGACAGACACTCATTCCTGCATCCTGTCCCTGTTTCTGAAGCTGCATGAAGACAGCCAGTAATGCTTGTTCCTGCTTTAAATCACACACAGTGCTGGTCCTCAGCCTGAAGAAGAGTCCCACAGCTGCTCTCTGCCTGTTTTAGCTAGACAGAGGGAATGTCAGTGAGGGACAATGCTTCTACATCAGTTCGTGGCATGTAAGCTGTGTCCTATGGAGAAAGATCAGGCCATTCTGAGATTTTGGTGTCCCACCAAGTAATATGTGCCTAAATTGATCATTTGATGCTGTGGCAGCTCTCTGCAGGTTGGAATTTTCTGACAGCCTGAAATAATTTTTGGGAAGATACTATTTTGAAGATTTTAGCTGATTAATTTGGATGCTGCACATAATTTGCAGCTTTTCAGAGAAGAACCGAATGAAAAGCATGAGTCCTAATCACTTGACTGGCCTGATAAGCTGCTCGGTTTTGTAGCCCTTATACTGTAGACCGGACAAACGTGAAATTCTTATGCTCTTCATTAATGTTAGAATAATGCACATAAATTGCCCATCCTTTCATAACTTGTGTCTATAGAAAAGACGTCTGATGTTGTGGGTAGTCAAAGAGTGTAACTGGTTTCCCAGAGTGGTTGTGGAGTCTCCATCTCCAAGGATACTTAAAACCCAGCTGGACTGGGTCCTGAACAACCCACTAGATGCACAGTGTTTGAGGGGGAACGATGACCTCCAGAGATGCTTTTCAAAATAAACCATTCAGGGATTCTGTAATTTGGGATGGTGTTTGCTTTTCAGTGATCTACCCCAGTTTGATGCTGACTGTGTTCTCTTGCAGGCATTGTAGCTCTCTGGTCTCTTGCTCTGTTGGCTTTTGAGAGGTACATTGTGATCTGCCGCCCGCTGAGAAACATGCGCTTCAGGGGGCAGCATGCAGCTCTAGGTATTGTCTTTGTGTGGAGTTTTTCCTTCATTTGGACCATTCCACCAGTAACTGGTTGGAGCAGTTACACTGCCAGTAAGATTGGAACTACTTGTGAGCCTAACTGGTAAGGCCATTCTCACTGAGTATGATAAAAAAATGAAACTTGCAGCTTGGGATGCCTCAGGGCCAGGAATTTAAAGGAAAGGGTTAAAGATGACGTAAATCTCTGAAAAAAACCCAAAAACCAGATTTAAAGAAAGTTGTAATTAAACTGACCAAAATTTTCCATGATCAGTTTCTAAAACAAAAATTTCTAAAGGGTGGAGCCTCCATCTCTAACGGAAATAATCACCCTAGACCATATGCTTTTTGTCAGGAGTCAAAGGACAAAGGGATAGATTTTTTTCTGAAGACTGGACAAAGCTCTGAGCAAGCTGGTCTGACCCCATAGCTGCCTCTACGTGGAGCAGGAGGATGGATTACACGTCCCTTTCAACCTGATCAGCCTCGCAGTCCTTTCATACTGTACCTATAGTACTGTACCTATAGTACTGGACCCATTTTTGGTAGGATCCTGTCCCAGCCCCTGGGCAGGGAGATGGCCCAGTGCTCCATCTGGTCATATGACTAGAACTGCAAAGGGGCACGTTGAATAAAATATATTTGACAAAAATACTAGTGACATCTTTGCAAAGAAAGACGGGTATTTCAAGAAAATAATAAGAGCACATAGTAGTAAAAAATGCCCAGGGTATTTTGTATTTTCTACAGGTACTCAGGAGCTTATGCTGACCGTACGTACATTATTACATTCTTCACCACCTGCTTTATAGTACCCTTATTTGTGATTTTGGTATCCTATGGAAAATTGATGCAGAAGCTAAAAAAGGTAAGAAGAAGTACTCATAAGTAAACTTTTAAAATGTGTATGCATGCAAAAGTTTGGAATTACTGTGTTTGATTTTCTATAAAGATCAAACATAAGCAGATCAGATTCGCAGGCAGCAAACACATTCAGTTACAACCCTTGTTATGTAATTATCTTTACACACAGAAATTCATGCTATGGTTAGAAGTGATGGTTTAAAGTGTGGAGTTCACATCACTTATCAGTATATCTCATTAGTCAAACATCATACAAATGAAAGAATGTCTACCTCATAAATAAACAGAATGATCCAGTACTGCTTTATTCACAACTGTGCTTCAATTCAGTGACATTTCATAAGACTCAAACCAGGCAAATTAGAATGCAGCTTAAAATGACTGTAGTTGTAAATTTCAAGAGTGCTGCCTACTACTTAGTAATTCTCTCAAAATAAGACGTAACCTTTGTAAATAATGCAATGCTGTTTAATAAACAAAATACTAATGAGGAATATTAAAAAGATTTGAGAAATGCTTTTGAATTTTCTTTAATGGTTGTGTTGACGTGATCCAAAGGAAAAGCTGCAAAAAGTGACAAAGAAGACAATAGAATAGGAAAATTACTATTTGGTACAGGATCTGGGGACAATATTTTGGGAAAATATTGATATTTCTATTTATTGCAAAGCTCTGAAAAGCCAGTACCTGCAATATATTCTGTAAATCTATAATGAATTGCCATATGATTATATCTCACAACTGAGTTCATTTTCAAAAATCTGACTACAGTGAACAGAGAGAGATCCAAGTGCCAGAACCGGTGTCTTGATGTCCCCAACCATCTCTCTGCATGCGTTTTGTCCCACGCTTGCCAGAGTGTAGGTTTGTTCCTGGGTGGAATAATCTGCCAGTCCCTCAGTCCCAGTCACCCCAGCTTTACAATGCCAATTTTAGCTTTCACTGCAACAACAAAGTTGATGAAAGAAATTAATCTTCAGGAAAATATCAAATTAGCAGTATACACTAGAGGTAAATTATTATGGCAGTATTCCTGTGTTTGTAAGATAAAGCACCAGTATGTTTTTCTTTATCAGTATTTAAATAGAAAGGAAAAGCTGTATGTGAAAGAAAAGACCAGGCTGATATGAGACAAAGATGAAACAGTTGAAAGTGCAAGGTCACTGGTTTGACTTGTTGTTTGTTTTCTAGAATCTTTTCTCTTTTCTTAAAAGGTGTCAGATGCACAAGGCAGGCTGGGAACTACCAGGAGACCTGAAAGACAAGTGACAAGAATGGTTGTTCTTATGATCATTGCCTTTCTCATCTGCTGGATGCCATACGCTACCTTTTCTATCCTAGTCACTGCATATCCCTCCATTGAGCTGGATCCTTGTCTGGCAGCAATTCCAGCTTTCTTTTCCAAAACAGCTACCGTTTATAATCCAATTATTTATGTCTTTATGAACAAACAGGTACTGTATGCTCTCAGAGTGTCTCTAACACTCATACTCTGCTATTTTGTCTTACTTTGTAATGAATTATTTCTACCTACGTGTTAGCTAACAAGCATTACAATATCCAGCATTTAGAATGAAAAAATAGTCTGCCTGGTGGAAGATAGTGTAAACCTCTGAGCATTAGTGAAATATAAATGTTCATAATTATTAGGTTTAGATATTATGAAGTAAAATCAGCCCTTAGGGAACATGAGTTAGTTTCCTGTATGAAAATCATGTTCTCAAGACTGTCCCAGTATATTTCAATAATTCTTTAGGAATGCAACACCTAAGTAAGTTGATCTTGAGGTGGGGTGCATGTTTTGAATTTGCCTTGGGGAAATGAGGCATTTGTAGTTTATGTGCAGGGAGGTAGAAGTATTGCACATGCCCATTTAACAGGGAGCTTTCTTCTTTGAGATGAGGGCAGAGGATTGGATACAGAAAGAAAGAATTGACATGGGCATGAGCCAGAGTGTTGTGTGCTCACAGTGACAACAGGCATGATAATAAACATGGGCAGATTTCTGCAATGAATGAAGCAACAGAGAGTGGTGGCATCAAGCACATAAATTAAATAGAGAAAAATGTTTAAGTGACTGTTGAATAAGAAATGGTAACTTTATTTATCAGTCAGATATTTATCTGCAGAGAGAGCTATTGCTTATCTCACATCCTGTGGATACACCCTGATCTCCCAAACCATGGTGGGCTACACTTCACCCTGTTTGTGGATATGAATGACAAAAACCCATCTTTGACTAGCCAGGAATTTAGTATATGAAAGCATGAGTCTGGAGAAATGACCAATTATGTCCATTAGATATGATTATCTAGAAGCAGAAAAGAAAAAAGAATATTTTTTGGATTAAGATTGGGTCTTTTCAGAACATAGATAATTTTTAGGTTTAGCGTTCTTCATGGTGGCATAGGCAAATGTATTTTTATGAGGTTATTTCTTTATATTCCCAACAGATTAATGAGAGAATTCCCAAGACTTTTCTAATATGCAGATTGATTTGTAGAACTGTTTTTAAATTTCTTATGTGTTTTGATTGATCTCCTGTTTTTTCAACTTTTTAGTTCAGGGAGTGTCTGATTCAAATGTTCAGTTGCTGTGCCATAGGAACTGTGGAGTCCAACACGAACCTGACTTCAGAGAGAGCAGTGCTCACCCAGGGCAGAAGAGGCAGAGAGATGTCCCCCATGGCAGCTCACAGCACCATTTCTCAGAGGAAAAGTGGAGATGAACACAGAAGCCGGCAATCTTTGGCTCTGTTGACAACTTCAGAAAACAAAACGTGTCCCATATAGAGTGGGAGATGGGACCATTAATGCAATGCTAGAGTGTATTTCATTGTTACAATCACTTAATACAAAGATATGTTGCCACTGGGGACATTATGGTCCTGTGGACATCAGCTTTTGGGATCCCAGGTTCCTCAGTGTATGTAAGAGCTTCTTGGCTCTGTGGGTGCAGTCACCCAGCTGTGAGTCCCTCCACTGCATTCCTCTTCCCAATCCACAATCAACCTGCAGCAGGGAGTGCACCACACTCTCCCTCCCATCCTTAAGTCCTTGTTTCTGATTAAATCACATCCTCACTGCTTAAACTGGGCTGCTGATTCCAGAATAAATTATTAACTTGCTATTACACCTCTGCTTTCAGAAGCAAGGACTGTAACACAAATACTGCTTCTGTAAACAGTGAAAACTAATGGAAATTACCAGCTGTCCATGGCTGTATTCCATCTTGTATTTAATTCACGCAGTGAAGTGCAGGAATATACTTAGCTTTAGTGGAATGTCACTTGCATATGAAAAGCCAAACTGGGTTATGAGTGTAATAAAGACAGACACAGTGTTTGCTTTACACAGTGTTTGGGATCATTGTATGAAATGTTGCTAAGAACTAAGCTTCTGCTAAGGCACACTGAAATTTTAATCCTATATAAAATCTGTCTTTAATTGAATATATTTTAGGAGAAAAGGCAAAGGCTGTATTTAAATGCTTTAGGATGGAAAAACATTATTTCTAGAGAGGACATTAGTACAATGCCAGTTGAAACAAATGTTGCTCCATAGTGGTATAGAGAAGCTACACCAGCTTCACCCTGTACAGGCCTTAGCTATAGAAATGTGATATGGAATGGATCATCCATGGTTCAGTTTTACTTGAAAAAAAAAATTTTACCCAGAATAAAGAAATTTTGTTTCTCTCAGATTTTTTTCTGTTTTCTGTTAAGTTAATGTTTGAAAAACTACATTGCCTTGAAAAAGAGTGGGACTATCAGAGATCCCTGTGGTGAAAGCTAGTCCCTGAGCAGTACCTTGCTGACTTGGAAGTCAAGAACCATTCCCGCAGCAGCTGGAGATACTGGAGGATCAGGAAAAGTAGACACCGACACACAGCACAAAGCATATCCTGAACCCCTGGTAAGTTGCAGAGACTGGTTGGTTTCTGTATGGTTCCCCTGCTGATGGGGAGGAAAGCTGGAGCTACCTGCCAGGGTGGAGGGACATGCAGGGGACCGTGTCCCTGAGCCACTCTGGCCTTGGCTGCACTGCCTTTTGTTCCTGCTGGTGGCCCTCACAGCACCCACACCCACAGCCAGTCATGCTCTTTGTTTTGCATCTTACAAAAGCCCTTTGGACGTTTTCTACACAGTGTCCTTTGCAGAAGAGGAGAGGTTAGGAAGCATTGGATCCTTTTCTGTTTTCTGATTAGAAGGATGTTCAGATTCCATTGCCCTGATTTCACTTTGGGATGGTAAGATCCAAAGAGAGGAGTTAGTCTACAAATAAAATCATGAGCAGAACACGTGATAGCTCACTGCAAAAGACTGTACAGTTTTCTATTCATCTCACAAAATTTCTTGCAGTGACTGCCTTTTACAGTGTAATTTTGGCCTGAACTTTGCAGGGCTCAATCTTAAACCCAAATGTTGATCCTTATTCTAACAGGCACATTCCTTACCAGTAATCCTATGTTATCTGTAGCAGAACAATGAACAGACCTATATGCCTTTTTAAAGTGTTTTGGAAATACTGCGAGATAGGAAGAGTATGGTATTCAGTGATTAATTGCATGCACCTTTTTGTGCTCATTAGTCCGTTAAAACAGTCAGATATGACTTGAAAGTGAAAATTCTTGCATTTAAGACTCAGATTTTCTCTTTCAAGGATATATTGACCTAGGTTAATCACAAGTTAATGGTATTACATATATTAAATCATGAAGAATTGGCAAAAGTGCTAGTGTTTAATTAAAAGCAACAGAATTATTTTTTCTCCTGAGGAGGTGAGGATATGCAAAGTATAGCTCTCTAGTACAAAATAAAGCAACAAAAATTAAGCAATTGCAAAGAAAATAACATTGTAAAAATGCATGGAAATGATGTAAAAATGCATGGAAAACAACAGGAAACAGCAAGCTGTCTCTGTGAGATTCTCATCTTTAATAGAAAAAAGGAATAACAGAATCAATGGGTATTTTAATCTTAAAATGTCTTCAATACTGATTTTCAGGAGGAGAAGGAGGGTACTTTTTTCCTACTTACTGGTCAGAGAGTACATTTTAAAATACGTGAACACCTTGACACATTGTCATAGTGGTCCAACCAGAACAGTATCAGCCTGGCAGCAAAATATTACAGGGTTCCCAGGAGCTGGCTGTTAAATCTTTCAGTGTAACACAACAAAACAATTTTTAGAGCTACAAACAAAACTAGGGGCAAGGGAGAGGGCTCTCTTTTTTTTTCAGAGTATGTGCCAAGAACAGGACTTGAACATTTTACCATATACAAAAAGTAATTTAGGCAATGGATGGTTTTAAGACCATAAGATTTCATGAATGAAAGGTGTGAATACTGCAAAGTCAGCTTGCTTATGCTTGACTGGGATCTAATAAACAGCATCTTGTGTCCTTGAATTTTCATTTTGTCACCAAGAGTATGCCTAGAAATCACATTCCTTAACAAAAAAGTTTTATACATTGTCTATTGTTTGCAAAACTAGCAAGGTAACACTACACCACATTCTGCTTTGTGATCATTGCATTTTAATGACGTAACCTGGAGAAAGATACTGCCCTTTCCACAAACCTTCCATGGCATAGGGGGATAATTGCTTGGTGTTTTTTCTTAAAAATGTCAGTGATACTTCATTCAATCTACTTGTTTTCATTAGAAATACCTTTATTTTTTTTCTCTTTTTTTATTTTTAAATATATATAAATGATAGTTGCCATAAGAGTTACTGTTGTGTTACGAGGTCATGTTGGTTCCTTTGGAATAACAGTAAGAAAGGTTCCGACACTGAAGCCTAGCTAAATGATTCACTGAGTGAAAACCAGGAATCATGGTAAAGAAACAGCAATCTTAGGACCCTTCTGGTGCTGGAAACCTGATGTTTCAGCATGAAATGAGACTCTCCTTTTAGATCATTCCATGCTACCCTGACCCTATGATGATTTCAACCTTGTTCTGGACAACTTTAGGGCATGTCCAAGGGGACAAAGTTACCCATCTTGTCCCTGCACAATGCTGGACTCTCCAGCTGGCACACCACGCTTCTCTCTCAGCAGCAACGAGCCCACACAGGTGTATTTTAAGGCACGTGTATCCTGATGTCATGGCACATGCACAGGGTATGGAGTGGTCACTCAAGCTAATGAATGGGTCTGTACAGCTGTTCAAACTCTGCTCAGGTTCTCTCTGGAATCGCTATCTCCTCATCACCAGATCTGCTGCTGTGGCCCACCAGAGCTGCTCTGCATTTATAGTTGCATCAGTTCTTTCTTGGGGAAAAACTGGCAAACAAATCTGTTCTTAAAGCTGTGTATCCTTGAGGAAAAACCCTGAACAAACAAGTGTATTTGGGCATGGGAAAAAGTAGATGGTCCAAGCTATTTTTCATAGTCTCAAATGTAGAGAAAGAACACATTTTTAAATGTCTTAAGATCAGCTCACCTTGTCACCCACTAGCAGGGATGAAGGTGAAAGCTTAGACACTGAATGTAGTGTTGGTGCATGTTACAAAATATTCATGTTCTTGCTCTGGCAGCAAACAACACAGCTTCCCTGGGGATTCCTTACTGCTTTTTGAAGATACAAATCTCTTAATATACAGATCTTGTTTCTCCTAAACCCACATGTGCTGCAGAGCACTGCTGGAGGAAACACTTGTTCAAAGTGCAAGGGCATGGGGAGGAGCAGACATTGTTTTTATTGAAGATCAGCTCTACCAGAAGGTCATCATAAACCAGATTACTCCAGCATAGCTGTGATGCAGATTAACTTTTAAATCATCTGTTTGTATCTCATTATACACAGGTTGCTCCATTTGCAAATAGTTTTGCCTTGGGGATTGGTAAAAATGCATTTAACTGCATATCTGAATTTCTTTCACTTTTGATTAGTAAGACCTCGCCCTTACCCATACTGAACCTTTATTGCCAAGGGTTCTGAAAGCCAAATTGCAAGTAGCAATCAAACTAAGTCTGAGAAACACATTTCTGTTTCTGATTTTGGATGCAATATTAATTCCTGCTTTTCCTTTGTTTCCTGCTTTCTCTTCCATTCATTTCGCCACTGGTTCCAGAGCAACACCTCCAAAATAAAACACTTCTAATATTCCCCCTCTGGTTGCTCTTACCTGCAGAGCTGACATCCCACTCAGAGGAGACTCCTTCCCCCAAGAAATGCACTTGCAAAGCAGAGAAAGGTTGGACAGTGAGATGAGGTCTAAGCCTCAGCAGGTTCAGCATTCACATGTGTTTAGAGTGTCCATGATATTCCTGCACCACTGATCCAGCCTGAATGTTCCCACAGACATACACAGGGCAGACATATTGGACATATTTGTTCACAGTTGAGCTAGAGGAATAATATACATATTATATGGCTAGAACATTTCTGTTTAATTATGACCTCAGTGAAAATGATTATCCAAAAAAACAGAGTCATGAACATTAACAATAATTCTCATCTCAATTATTGAGAAATGTAATTTCAAATGATTGGTGAAGAGAAGATTCCTAGAAAATTTATGATAATGTTCTTCATTATAATACTTAGTATTATAGATTGTACTATTTTTTCTCTTTATTACATTATATTAAAGTCTCATTCCTTTTCTATGTCACAAATAGTTAAAAATCTGTAAGAGAATTTAAGGGCCTTTCAGCAATTTGGCACACCAGTTTTATCTCAACTATTATCTAGCTGCATCAAGATATTAATGTAGTCATCTCTCTTTAGTCTCAATGAATTACTATAAAAATGTCAAACAATTAGATTATATTGGCCAACACAGCCCTGTTTGATTAAGTGCAGACGTAGGCCATGTCCCTTGAATCACACTGATGAAGAAACAGGTTTGTGGAATTCCAGTGCAATTTATTTCAATGTACATCCCACTTGAGATTCTAATGCCGGTACTTGCAATACTAATAACCAAAAAATGCTAAATAGGTATTTTCAGATGGAATAAAAGTCAATGTCATTCAGGAGAAATACCAATGAACTCTGTTGGAAACACAACCAAAAAATGTAAAACAGCACAGACGTCAGTGTGCTGGTGCAAAGAGATGCTGCCCAAGGGCACAGATGTGGCTGTACCAAAGGAGCAAAATGAGCATTTCCTTTGCTTATGGGAATAGTAGTGCTTAAATTCTGTCTCTGCTGGACCAGAAAATGTATATGCTTTTGTGTCAGGAGGACAACCAGTGTATAAATATGTGATAGCGATATCTGATCAGAAATATCTCCATGTTGGCTTCTGTGCCATTCTGGTGGTCATTAGGACTGTGCCTTCCTTTTTCTGCATACACAAACTGTGGATGCACAGTTGCACATGCAGGCCTGTCACAGAGTGGCAAGGGACAAATCCTTACAGATGAAATACCTCTCAGTTTTCTGGTGCCCACACAGATCACATGTGATGAACAGCTGAAGTTATGCTGAACAGCTTCTATTCCATATATGATAAAAATTCAGAAGATGGTTATGTCAGTCATGTTTTGCTGCAGCAGACACACTGTAAGCAAAGCATACTGGCAGTGAATCTCCATGGTGAAGTGTCTCAGATGACAAAGTCTGTTCTCACTCTGTGCCTGCACATCTGTATCCATGTGTATCTGAGCTTCTTGACCAGCAGTGCAGGGGAAAGCATGCACCTGTGTTGTCAATGACCAGTAAACATTTCAGGGCACATAGGCGTGCCTTCAGTTCTAACCTGACCACATCCTTAAAACCCATGCTGAAAACCATCTGTCACTGTATCCACATGAAGACACTGCATCTGGAGGCCTGAATTAATACCCAAGAGGGATTTTAAGAAGTTCTTCTTGGTGACTTTACGGTGATGAGCTGGTCTTTCATCCACACACAAGAGAAGAAAGGAGTTACACTCATACAGGATGGCTGAACTCCCTCTGAGACCCTATTTTGGGAGAGCTTCCAGGTCAGACGGTGCTGAAGCACAGGTTGGAAGGCTTACAAGGTTGTAACATCACTAAATTACTGTTCAAACTCAAGACGATTGGTCTTAAATAATTATGGGAATGATCTGTACACCACACTCCACTCTGCTCTGATTCCCCTGCCTACCAACACCTACAGCAGCAGCTGCTCTGTTTTGGCACCGGCGCCACTGAGTCCCTTTGCAGAGCAGGGACTGCAGCCTTGCTGACAGCCCAGCCACAGTAGCCCTGCACAGAGACACACGTGTGACATGAAATCCTTGAGTGACTGCTTAAGGCAGTAAAATCCTCAAGAGGTTACACCAGGGACTAAATGACAAAGCTTCTCTTTTTGTTTATCATTTTGTAGCAAACTTGCTGCAGCTCTTTACTGCAGAGCATTTAGAACCACACACTTTTCTTGGACAGCTATGTACAACTCAAATTATGTTTCTGGCCTAGAATATCATCAATAAATTCACCATGATTTTTTCCTTCTCACATTTTTCAGATTACATAAATTTTAGCTGACCAATTCTTTTCATGCTAAAATATATTATGAAATGTCATTTCTGTTATAAAAGCTAATTGATAGTGTGATTTGTTATGTTGCTGAGACATAATTCAGAAAGTTATTTTAAAGCCCTTGATACATGGAATAGCACTAACTGCTTAATATTTCTTGTATGAATGAATACAGTGCATGGGAATGATGTAGTGCCATGTAGATGAAATATTTTCAGAAGCTCTTATTCTTGTTGTTTGGGCTTGTGCCAACGTCATTTGATGAGAGAGCTCATATGTCCTAAGGTGTATCTACTGCAATTTATTTCTGGGTCATTAGTTGGTAGGATTTTTTTTCCTCCAGGTTGCTGAACACTATATAATATTGTAAAAATTAAGAGCTCATAGTCAAATAAATGAATACTTACTCAAAAAAAAATCAGATAAGTATTTTGAATTTTTAAATATTTTAATATCTTTTTTCATCAAAACAATTTATTGCTTAATACAATAAAGCTGATTTCTCATTTTTATGAAAATCCAGATGGAGTAGTGCATTTAGTTGAAGAGTCCCCAGTATAAGAGTGAGTCCAGTGGAGGCCACAGAGGTGCTCTGAGGGCTGGAGCCCCTCTGGGGCCAGGCTGGGACACCTGGGGGTGCTCACCTGGAGAGGAGAAGCTCCAGGGAGAGCTCAGAGCCCCTGCCAGGGCCTAAAGGGGCTCCAGGAGAGCTGGAGAGGGACTGGGGACAAGGGATGGAGGGACAGGACACAGGGAAATGCTTCCCAGTGCCAGAGGGCAGGGCTGGATGGGAGATTGGGAAGGAATTATGTTGGGAATGTTATTAAGGAAAAACACAGGAATATAAAGCAAAAATTATTAACATTTATTAACCATTTTAACACTAACTTGTTTTCTAATTAAACTACAACTACCTCTATATAAAAAGACCAGTTAATTCAGAATAAGGTTACTTGGTAAATTTTTTAGCTACGTCCCTGATGAATCATCCATGTGAAAATAAAATACATCAAGGAAATGTTTTTCCAAGTGGAAACACTGACTGATACATTCCAATTCCATTCATGCATCAAGACTGAAAAATACTAGTGTGTGTGTGTATATATATACACTTTTCTTTAAAATATGTGGGCACTTACTAAGTTTTTGAAGGATTCACGAAGTTAAAAGAAGCTTAGAGCACTAACTGAAATTTCTGAACTCTATATTGTATTTTCCTGACAGTTATTCTACCAAATTGTTTACATCTGAAACAGGAATCAGTAACATGTACATTTTCTTCATCTCACCTCTCCTTAGACCAGTGTAGGTATATCTAGCATGAAAAGATTGACACAAATTACATCGGAATTATGTTGGGTAAACCATAGAGCACACAATTAAAAACTGATGGATGAGCCGCAGGAAGATCTGAGGAAGCACAAGAAGTCTGCTCTTCTATTTTGTCTCCAGGAGAGCTGTGAGAATTTACTTCCACTATAAAAATATATTAAAAACCACTGTTATTTCGGAATATGAACTAAACATAAGAATGCTCTAAGTGCCGTTGTTTAAAACATCTTCTCTTTGATTAATACTTGTGGTTATTTTCATTTTTTTTAATATTAACCACTGTCACTATACTGAAGAGTCATTTTCTGAAAAAGAAAAACAGAAACTAGGGAATATTTCTGAACTGAGTTCTTTCTCTCTTCAATTCTGTGACAGTGAAAGCTATAAGCAAAATTTATTTTATTAAACCTTATTTTAAAAGATAAGTCCTGTAATTGAAAAATAGCAGTACAATTTTACAGGCAGTATATTAGAAATTGTTTTACTCAGTTCTTCCCTGCCCTCCAACAAGATGCCAGCTATTTCTTATGTCTAGAATGCCCTGTACAATGCAGATTGTCTAAAACCACTGCAGATCCTACTGATCTTTTTTGCAGTTTATAATCCAATACCATTTATATTTTTTATGTTGCACTCCTTAGGTACCTTGTTACACTACTTTTTAAAGTAATTTTTTTTTTAAAGTAGTGTAACAAGGTACATCATACTGTAACAAGGAGTACAACATAAAACACTACTTTATTTGTTCAGTGGAGAAGAAATTTTAGCTTTTGGTCAGCTACGTCAAAGCCTTCCCAAAATTTTATTTATATAAAATACAGCTACTCCAAGTATGAAATTGTATCAGTGGTCTTCCAACCCTCAGCTCTGTTAAGAAGTTTCAGAGAAAATTGTAACAGCCCATCTGTGAAGTTTCACTTATACCCGTGAGCTACCTGTCTAAAGGTTTTAGTGGGTTTTTTTATAGCCAGTCTTTCATACTAAGCCTTTAATTCTTACTTTTAATGGAATCCCTCTTCCTGTGACTTCCGCCCTTCTGAAGAACATGAACTGTCTGCCCAGTTGTTTTACCAAAGCTCAGCAAATCTGGAAAGAAATGTTAGTTTCTGTGAGTTTTTAAGGAAAGTTTGAAAAGCAAGAAAATATCAACTATACAGCCTGGTGCTTTCACATGTAAAACTTAATGAAAAAGAATATCTTTACAGATTTAAGCAATGTACCTGTGCAAACATAAGTTAAATCCAGGGGATTTTTTTTCACATAGTTTATGTCACTACAGATGGCCATGACCTAGGGCACTGCTTCTCACTATATAAATCCTCTTCTTACTATATATATGACCAAAAACAAACACCCCACCAAATCCGTTTTAAGTAGGTTACTGTTCTGTATGAAAGATCAACCTGTCAGCCACACGGTGGCTCTGGCATGCAGCTCACCTCATATGGAAACTCCAGGCAGAATTTGATAAGGAGCAAAGAAAGAAGAAGCAGGAGACAGGCAGATACACACAGTGCCTGAAGCAATACAAACACAGGCTGAGACAAACACAAATCACAAACACCAAACACAAACACTTACTCTCAAACAAGGTCTCCAGCCTTTCTGCATTCTCCTCCAGGCTCGTGTACCACTGCGGGGCTATTACAGAGCCCACACCTGTAAGGCTCAGCAGCATTGCTGTCTCTGTTGGTCTTTCTAGAGCAATACGTAGACAACTAAAGAAGATCATGATTATAAGATCAATGGAAGAAAAACGTACATAATACATAAAAAATATAACCAAATATAAAATGTTTTTTAATAGAAGGAGAAAGAATGTCAGAGTGCATTTTCTTGTATGCTCAAAATTTTAACTTTACTTTGAAATAATCTGCCTTATTGCGGACTTTACTGAAATTCACTTTACCTACCTTTTGTGGATATCAGAGTTTGTAATTCTTTGGTAACTCTGCTGTGATCGTACCAGATCCAGAAGAATCACCAAACGGCATTCTGGAAAAAAATACAGCAATGGCATTTGCACTAATAATAATGCCCAGCATAATAATTAAAGTAAATTAGGTCTTCTGTAAGCTAATTACTTTCTTGAACATAGTCTAAAGCACTAGTATAAAATCTACATATTTCACCTGCAGTTGTCAAGTATTATGTAAATGTACACTAATAACGTCATCCTAGCATTATTTCATGTAATTTTGCTACGCTAGTCCCCAGTGTTTTGCAGGATTTTTTCTTCCTATGCCACATTAGCATAATTGGTAATGGAGTCCACATACCATCTTATTACAGCCAATGGATGACCTGTATCACCCAACTCTGCAGCTGTGAACCCTTGGAGGAGTTTATGGTATGCAGGTATTGACTTCTTTTTTATACAACAGCTCCTCTCCATAACTCACAACCAAGTCACACCCCTAACATGGCATATTTTCCTTAAAGGTCTTCAGTGAAATAACTCAGAATATTCTCAGAATTAAAAGGTTTTCCCTACTGTTTGGTATGCTGTAGCTTAAATCTGTTACTTATTCTCCTAACCCAAGCAGATAAGAAGTAAATTACTATTCTGTCTGGAAAGTCTTTGACACACTAAAAACTTTTATCATGTCTCCTCTCCATATGTCAATCTTTCCTCTGAAAGTATGTTTTAAATGCATATAGATGTATCAATGCACATACATATTTATTAATAAATCTAAGCACACAAGCTGTGGTACAGGCTTCTGACCACTCGTAATGTTCTCCAGCAGTAACTTAATCTCTGTGGTCAATATTTTTCTCCAGTTGAGACCTTTGGAATACTACATAGAGTAGAAAATTATTTCACACTGCTTGCACGTGACACTCCAGTATAGCTACCCCTATACAGACTTTGGCGCTTTTTTAACACTAGCAAGGACACATTGTTTAATTTGTGATCCATCTCTTCAGTCTGTTCTGTAACTCTGCCCCTTAAGCAGTCATACCTTAACTTATTATTAACTGATTATTTTCCCTGAACTGTATCTTCCTTTAGGTTTTCCCAAATTACACCCTGGATAAAACAAGATTAATGTGTATCATAATCTTGCATTTCACGATTTGCTAAACCACTGCATTCTCTTTGTCAGCCTGGTCTCATGCTCAGATTTAGCAATGATATATTTTATTTTACCATGTAAATGACCAAACTGAATACTTAATAATATTTGGTCTATGTTAGAGCTTTCAGAAATCTCAGACAGAATCAATCCTGGCATATTTTAAAAGCAGGACAAAGGGCAAGGTTTAACAACTTTCCAAAAATTGCCAGACCTGTAAATATCTGGTCTATGGATATCTGAAACATCATCTTCAGACATAATCCATGTATATAGAAACTATATTTTGTTATTTCTTGTAATATTTGCATGTAGATTTTTAAATCACTTTTAAAATCAAAGCTTCACGAAGAAGTTTCCTGTTGCTCTACAGGGCTTCACAATCTGATGTGTACTCTCCTTCTCACTTTCACATGTCAACACAGTACAGCTACCCTGACACATTCAGCACAACTCCGAAATCAAGCCTCTTCCAGATGGGAAAGGAAAACAGGAGGAGAAAGGAAGATTGTGAATCCAAAAAACCTTGAATCTAAGCTTTATGCTACAACGGAAAGACTAACTTGCTGTAAAGAAAGATAGAAAAATACCTTCTCAGAGTCTACAAATGCTCTGTAATACCAGAGTAATCCTTCAGCATTAACCCAGCCTTGTTGGACAATTCTTGTTTGCCTCAGCAAGTAAGCAAGAGACTTACGAATTTTGAAGCGGCACTGCAGACGTTTTTCTTACCATTAAAAAATACCTTGTAACGAAATACTAAATTCCAAAGAAAACCATTAGATGATGACTTGATTTTTGAAATCTAGGAAATTCCAACACACGGAAGTGAAGAAAGACTAAGCTTATTTGTGAAGATTAACAAGAAAGCTGTGCAACAGAATAAAACCTATATAATTCAAAGGTTTTCTGACTAAAAACCCTGGATCTAGAAAAAAGCCCTTAATTGCCAAGATCAATACAGTGATACTGATACAGTATGACACACCTAGGAACAGAAGTTGAAGTAATTAAAAATATTTCTCAATTTGCTTATCTTACTTGGGATGTTCATAGCAACCAACCAATTAAGCAACACATGAGACATGAATCTCTCCATCCCATAGAACAGAAATGCACTACAGCCCGTCAGCAACCGCTCCCATTCAGCTTGGCTGAAAGGAAGGAAGAAAGAAAGGAAGTTACTTTCATGTTACTGCTTTACAAGAATGCTTTTCAGAAATTACCTATGGCAAACATTTCAGTGCTATTTATTCCAGAAATAATTATAACAGAAGTCAGCATGCAAAGCAAGAAGAGAAACATGGCTGCAGAATTCTGTGAGAAGTGTAATAACTCATATGGATTATTTATACTAAGCTTTTGTGTTAAAATGAATACCCAGTAGCATCTCATAGTGAGCAAGAGGCACAGTGTATTTTTAGATAAATACCAGCCTCTCAGTCAATAAACAAAATTTTAAAAAAATCATTGGTGTATATATTGTACAGCTTTAAAATACAGTCTTTGTCTAACATTCAAAGGGAGTAGCTGTGTATATACCCACCAGGACATGAGCAATTAGTTTTTGAAAAGAGATGTGGATCATCAGGCTAGCTGGCAGCAAAACTGCAATTTGATAATAATGATTTTTGCAATTGTTATGAAAAAATACTAGAGCACCTGCTCAGTGGTATTAGCTAAGCAGAGAAAATTCCAAAGGACTGACTGCTAAACTAGCAGTTAGGAAGGAAAGTCCGGTGATGGCCATGTTGTCTCAGAGGGCTTGTCACTGTTTGACCTCTTGAGATCCCTTTTATTCCTCTATGGCTATGATCTTGAAAGTAAATCTTTCTATAAAGAACAAAACGTGTTTATGGGTAGATTCCATCAACGGTGTTAGCTTTATGATCAATGTTTGAAATTGGAAACTGTGTGATGTACCTTCACTACTCTGCTTCTGAAATCTGCACTCCCATTTACAGCTGACTGAAGGTGCATGGAGATCTGTGGTTTTACCACTTGGATTTGCAATTATGAGCAAAGCCAGTAATTACACTTACGCTCACATACATGTATTCATCAAAGACTGCACCAGAAAACTTTCTATCAAAATTAGATTATTTATATATACAGCAACTCTGACAAAACCAACCTGGGCAAACCACTTTGCAGCACTTTATTTCAGATCCCTAAAAGATTCTGTCCACAAACCTAGATCTGTGTTTGATACAACAACAACTGTTTGCTATGTGTTTATCAGCTCAGCAAAATGTGTCCCTATTTTATGAACAAAGTCTCTTAAAACAGGCACAATTTTAAACAGGAAATATGGATTAAACAAGAAACCAAATTACAAACCTTGGAGCACACATATTGCCAATAACACCTTCCCACTGCAGTGTAACTTGGTCATGGTATTTTTCTAGTATTTTCTGTATTTTTTGGGAAGGACTTGAAGCTTCTGTAAAAACAGAATTTCATCATTATGAATGTTAACTTACTACAAACTACACCGGGCAATCTCAATTTCCGTAACTTTAAAATGACACTATCATATTTAGGGGCTTTTAGGTCATCATTAGATTTCATGTTTTTTGAAACCTAAGTCTGGCTTTTAAAATTAAAATAATTGTGGTATATTCAGAGTAAAGTTGGGATGCCTATTTGAAAAGTGTCTTTTATAATCAACAAGGATTATTTGGTAGACAGGTTAAGGACACAAAGAAAAAATTTAAATACCCTGAAAAAAGGGTAGAGAATTGAAAGTACTGCTCATACGGTTCTGTTGCAGAGGCTCAGAGAGGACTTAAGTAGGTGGATAAACTGAGTTCCCAGAGTCCCAATTTCAGAAAACAAGACTCCAAAACCACCTCTTCTCTCCAAGAGGTTAATAATAAACATTGAATGATAGATATTTTTCTGCTTTTGACTATATTTTCATACTAGTATAAGTTAAAAGATACAATCTAGAGTCAGATATTGAGCACATAAAGTGTTTTATACTGATCTGCTGCGCAGGGCAGCTGCAAACACAAGGAAACACATTCTGTTATGCTACTGATTGTTCTGTAGCTCCTTTTCCATTGTGCTTAGACTTAATAACTATTGCAACACCTGAAGGGAGACAACAAGACAGATGGAGAGACTATTTACAAGAACATGTAGCGACAGGACAAGGGTGAATGGCTTCTCACTGAAACATAGTTGGTTTAGGTCAGGAGTAAATTCTTCCCTGGCAGGGTGGGCAGGCCCTGGCACAGGGTGCCCAGAGCAGCTGTGGCTGCCCCTGGATCCCTGGCAGTGCCCAAGGCCAGGCTGGACATTGGGGCTTGGAGCAGCCTGGGACAGTGTAAGATGGCAGGCGATGGAATGAGATGAGCCTGTAGGTCCCTTCCAACCCAAACCAGCTTGTTTTTCTGTGATTTAACTAAAAAACTTCCATTAACTGTTATACTGTTTCACAGATGCCCCATTTACAGGTGGTAAGATGTGCAGTTCTGGTGAAAAGGAATGCCTTCTTGCCAACATCTAGATATCATGACTTCATTTTGGTATAAAACAATTCTAAATTCCATGGGTAGAGCATGAATAAAATATTATTTAATATATATTACCTCCTTCTCTCCCTTCATTATAGGGGTCCACAATATCTGATAAACAGTTAATCACAAACAATGATACTCGAACAACAAAAGAAGGAAATTCAGCTGATACACTCAGCCAATAGATTGTGAAAGGATACATTTTAAATTACGTGAATTAACAGGTAAGCAATTGGAACGTAGTTCACGATTAATTGGTGCCTACAATAAAGAAGAATACATATTCTGTTATGTGTTAAAGTTTCAATTAAATACTCACAGTACTGCATGCTTTGTGTCAAACAACCAAGACAAAGACACATCAAACAACTAATGAAGTTTTGAATCCGGGTTTAAAAGCATCATAGTACTCAATTATAAACTATTCTACTTTAGCTACAATGCATATACATACATTACACATATATACACATGTGTGTGCAGATATATAGATATCTCCGCAAATATAGATTTATAAAAACATATCTATTCATTATATAAAATAAAATATATTGTTGCAGAAATTATTTTCAGTAACTTTAAGCAACTTTCTTTGTGGGTTATTAAATATGTCCCATTTATAAAGTGTGATTTTTGAAAGAAAAACTCCTTGCAAAATCAACAGGAATATGGACTTCTGTGACATTCATTCCACTTCAGAATTCTAGCACACACAATGAGCTTCTATGCAATTCATTTTCACACTTTTCTATACAAGTTCTCTGGTTATTTACGAAAAATGTGGGAAGTTCACCATTTGGACATTCTTTCTCTGAGCTTTTGTGGTTTTTTCTTTAGATACATCAGCTTTTTTTTTTAATTCAGTTTCTGTGGGAAAAAAAGAAAAAAAATTAATATATAGGCAGTTTTAGCAAATAAATGTCCTTGAAGGACCGCGCTTATTTAATATGATGAAGTAGTAGTAGTAATAATACTACTAGTAGTAATAATAAAAATAATAACAACAGATGGAAAAAAAAATTCATTTCAAAACACAGCAAAGTTACCCAAACCCTCTTGCCTAAAAATAAAGGCTTTAAAGTGGAAAACAAGGAGGAGATATCTCTCTAGAACAGCGTACTTTCATGATACAGAGTGAGATTTCCTACACTTGGTCTATTTTTTATCTTGGACCAACTACTTTCAAAAATGGTTTCCTCTACACATGAGAAAAATGCAGCTTAAAATTTTTAACTTTATTAACAGAAAGTATCTTTGGTTCATACAAAAATGGCTTACTGCCTGCATTTATCACTCACTTACAGATCTGAGAAATGCGTTTTAAGATGCCATAAGGAGAAGTTTACCAACTGTGCAACTACCTTAACCTTATTTTGCTGAAGAGTTTATGTAGGATATAAGTGTCAGCAGTAGGGAAAAGTTCATAAAGCCTGTGGGGATTTGATTTTGCCCAGGTGTCGCACACGAACTGAGAGGAAAGTATTTCAGAGTAAGATTTTACATTTGGTATTTTAAGCAAAGTCTTACAGTAATGGTAAAGAAGAATTACAGAAGTGTAAATTCTTACTTCATTTTTTTTCATTGCAGCTGAAAACAGCTTTGATGTTTGTAAGTTTAGATTTGAATTTTAGATTCCACTGAGTTTTACATAATTCTTTAATGAGTCAAGGTTATCTTAAATTAGCTACCACTGCACCTATAATCATCCTGTATATTACTGAAATAAGTCTACTGCACTATCTAATCCACCTAAAATACTGGAAACCTACTGCATGTGCTTGTCTTCCAGTAAAATATGCACCATGACTCATATTTTAATTTTTAAGTATCTTTTTTATGCATCATTATGCTAAAGGAAAAAAACATTTATTTGATAGTACCTGACTCAGTCCAATGCAATCGGTTGTAGAGAAACTGCAGAGAAAAATCTCTGGAAACAGAACTTATTCCTTGCTCTTTAAATATACTCAGAGCTTCCAAAGGCAATTCCATAAATAATGTATCCCCTAGTAATACCACATACAATCCTAAATCCACAGGTGTATCTAAAGAGATATGAAAGAATATGACTGAGATTTACTTCTCAGTTTGTATATAAACAAGTGCAGTTAGATGTAAAAACCTAAAATCCATCGTATGACACATGAACTTCATTGCACTGTGGATTAAGTGCATTAAGAAAAAGTATTTGCTTTTATATCATTACTCTTAAGATGTTCTCAAATTTCTATGCACTTGTTAGCACAGACTCTTCAGAGGGAAAAATATCCCCATATAAATAACCAACCACCCCAGGTCCAAGTCCAGGTATATGCAATACATTCAGGAAAACAATGTTTGGAAAGGTGAAATTGCCACAGCAGTGATTGGCTGAACAGAATAGAGCTGTAAAGGAACTCTCATCCAAAACTGTGTTGTTCTGTAGAAAAAAATAGTTTCTGTTATTTAGGAAAAAAGTGCTAAATATTTTTATGGCAATATTTCCGTTCTACAGAGAAAGAGCAGATGCATGGGAGACAATTTCTCCAGTATTTGCAGAACTACTTTTAAGACATGTTTAGAGACATACTGTACCATTAGGCTTGTAGCCAGCTAACAACCTGTGAGAGCCCATAAAGCTAAAAGCAAAAGAAAAGACAGAAGAGAGAGATCTACTGACTTAAGAAAGTTCTTTATTTTAGCTTTCCTCTTGAAAAACTGGTTTGGGATAAAGACATTTCACTTAGGTGTCTACAGACTGTATAGTTTGGAAGACTCTAAATAAATGCAGAAGCATTGCTCCAGCATCTAAATTTGTCTTTGAAAGTATACTGAAATATTTGACTTGATATAGAAAATAAGAGAGAGAAAAACAATGCTAAAGCATTTGTCCTCTCCTTGTTTTAAATAAAATTAAAATTGAAATTACAGGATTTTGGTATCTGTCTATACATGCACACGCACACACTACTCAAGGAAGCACATACCCCTCATTCCAACTTGTTTGGTGTTCTTATCTTTCACTTTCTTTTTTCCTGTTTCAGATGGTGAACACTGGGATTCTCTGGGAAGAAGAAATTCATGGAAAATGTTACCAGCTTCAATTTCTGCTTCAGTTTCAGTGAAATTTTACACAAAGGACACGCTCTCTCTGGAGTTCCCGTCCTTTAGAAATCCCATCTTTAAACAGTTTAAACACCATTATAATGTTGCGTGTTGGGCTTCAACTTAAGTTTAACTTCAGCTGGAGAACAGTACTTGTCAGAAATGGCCATTAGTCTATCAATTGCTCAGTCTCTCAGTCCGACATATCCTGAATACACTCACTTTCAAGACATGAAACATTCATCCAACAGGGTATCCTTGCTAAAACCATTCCTTTATTTGAGAGACTTGAGCCACAGATCTGTTTTCACAAGTGATAAACAGTGTCAATATATCTTACCTGATAGCAGAAAAATCAAACTGTGACAGCGTTGGTTTCAGATAGTCTTCCATAATTTCTATTATTTCAGAGAAATCTGATGTCAAATCAAGCTCGCCATCATCCATGTTCTCTGATGGAGTCTATCACACACATAGAAACAAAAATTAGAATACTTTAAATCTCCATCCTTGTTAAATACAATTATATATAAAGAATTTGTAATATATTAAATCAGAGACTAAATAAAATAATGTGAAAGATCAAAAAAACAGAAAATATAAGAAGTTGGTTTCAAAACTATTTTATTTCAATTTTCTACCAGCATTTTACAAAATACTCTAATGTAAGAATAACTAGACGGTGTCAATACTTATTTAAACAACTAATATTCTTCAGCAATTTCAATGCAGAATGGCAGAAAACTACAGCAGAAGGAAATTACAATTTGTTTCTTCAAATAATGAGAAAAAATTGCATAAGGCTAACTGAGAAGTGAGCAGAAACTCTATGATGAACATAGAAGAAGCAAATGAAAGCATATGGAGAGATCAGTGGAGCCAGTTCAGGGAAAAAACTAATCAGAAGGAAGAAACTAGGTAAGGAGAAAATAGAATCATGTAGGAGAGAAAGACACCGAAAACTGAGGTTTGTAAAATCCAACCTACATGGACACAAATCCACAAACTCAAACAAGCTCCACTAAATGGTGAAGAGTGCTGGTATCAATGAATGAACTCCTCATCCAAGGCTTGTGTGGCTCAGTACAGGGTGCATGCATAAGTTCTGAGAATTTATTGCATATGCTTTTTAAAAACCTAAGGCACTTGTTTTTTTCACCTGTTCAACCTGACATTATCTTAGCACCTTTCTTTTTCCTTACCTAACTATAGCAATCTTTACAAACTTGCCAGTACCACAAAGGGTGGCCATGGGCAAAAGAAAGTGATCATCAACACTTTGATCATCTGCAATACTCAGTATTTTAACAGAAAGATGCTAACGTGATGAATAAAACAGAATTAAAATTCAAGAACCAGACTTGTCAATATCCAGGGTAACCCAAACTGTTCTTGTATCCTATATCTAGCTGTACCTGAAACTGTGACTGTTTCTTTCAGGCCCTGAAGCCGGAACCAGAGCCACGGGGCAGGGGAGTGCCAGTCCCTTGTAAAAGTCGTTTGGCCAAGCAGAGCGCTCTTGTCCCTTGCCTCTCTCTTGGCTCTCTTTTGCCTCTTGTCTCTCTCTTGCCTCTTGGCTTTTGCCACAGAGCTGATGCAGTGCAGGTCGAGGCTCCCATTTTGGGTTTTGTGTTTTTTGTGGGGGGTTGCTCTGAGTGGGTTTTTTTTCCTGAGAGGCTACATTTCAGTCCTGGATATCGCCGGGGCAAATCCCATGGGTGCATGTCTGCAGCCAGCATCAAAGCAAGAGGAGCAGAGGCCCTGCTCTGTGCGGTCACCCCAGCCTGCCAGCAGTGCCCGCCGAGGTCACAAGGCACCAAGTGTCCCCAGCCAGCTGCCCTGCCAGCTTCTCTTGAGAGGAAGACCAAGCCCCAGCTCTAGCCCTTGACCATGTGCCAGTGGCCAGAGTGTGCCAGTGGCCAGAGTGTGCCAGCTGCCTTTGCTGGCAGAGCTGCCACCGGCAGAGACACTGGGGAGTTGATACCACTTTCCCTTTGCCTCCCTCCCACGCCCATGCTGGGGAAGGGGTCACTCCACCACTGCGAGCTTCTCTTTGTTCCCAGGGAGTCCATGAGATTTCAGCAACTAATGAGTATCACTGTTATTTCCGCCTATTGCTCTTTCATTTTTTAAACTGTTATTTTTTCATTTATATCTGCTCCTACTTGTTTCTCCTTACTGGTGGAAAGGGATTAGTTAAAGCTACAAGGAGATGTTAACTCATTTTAGAGTATCCATCTCTCAAAATTGTCTTAAACTGAGATAGTCAAATTAGAGTAATTAAAACAATGAAAACTTTTACAGAAAGTTCAATATTATTTGTATTTTTTACCTTTATATTAATAATCAAAATAGGCCTGTACCAGCTTTTGTTAATGCTATATTTAACAGTGAATTTTCTTTGGAATTGAAAAACCTAAGTTTTATGTAATGAAGCCAAAATCAAAAGTAAAATGCTACACTTCACACGTAGAAAACTTTCAGTCACCTTGGAGATAACCAGTGTGAAAGTTGTAGGTTTTTCCAGTACCTACATGTTGCACAACTTGCTCTCACTGACTGTGATAATGTTCTTATAGAACTGAGCCTTCCTGCAGTTACAGAAAACCTTTATCATCTAGAATTTAAGACTGTTTTACAAACTTAGACTTCAACAGAACGTGTCCTTGAAGCGAAATTTTTTGACTAACTGGCTTGGATCAACAGCACCCAAATAAAGAGCTGCACTGCAGAAGATATTGTATACTCTAACAGAAAACTTCTCTGCTTTGGAAATCAGTAACAAATGTCTGTTTAAGGTAGTTTTACTTTAATTAAAGGATAACAATCTATGATCTTGGTTTTTTCCTTGGAACAGCAGGGACTTTCATGTGATATGAAAGGCAGCGTACAAATGAAAATGCAAATCTCTGAAATAAGGCACATTTTCAAGTAAACTGATCTCAACTGCATCATTTCAATTCTGATAAACTAGTGAACATTTCAAAGCTCCTGAACAACAAATACAGCAACAATAGCACAGTAAGATTAAATTTTGAAGCAGAGTACAAAGCATATAGTAACTGTGAAGACTAGGGATGCCACACTTGGAATGAACTGGAAAACTCTGCACAAAGCATGTCTATCATATTTTTAGTACATGTTTTTCACCCAATTTTAAGGTAATAAAATATATTACCACATCCGTTTTGGAGACACACTCTTGCAAGTTCTGAATAACAGTTTGTTTAAGATGATTCTTCATCTTTCGCTGCTTGTAAAGACTCATCTTTTCCAACAAAACACGAAACACATCAGGATTCACAGGAAATCGAGAAACTTTTGCCTGCACTATTAAAAGAAGGATAACACCCTCTTAAGAGTCTTTTTGAGACATATTTGTACTCGAACAAATGATTGTACAAACATCATCAGTTTCTAGCCATGGTTTTCTTTGACATCTGATAATGAAACATATATTTATGAATTTATCTTCCTTGGCAATTAAGAAGAATTAAAATTATTTGAAAAAGTATTTTAAAATTTTATTAACTGCAACAGCAAAAGATATGAGCCTTCTCATAACATCAATGCAATGATTTTTATCTCTTAAAAGTAAGAGGTACTTACCCATCCGCTGAGTGAGTTTTCCTTTCTGCTGTGCAGTACTTACTCTGGGCATCTCAATCAATGAGCTGTACAACTGTGACCTGTGGAAAGCAGAAAAATGCTGAATAGATTATTTGACTGTCTGGCCTTGTTTATATGACTCAAATTTATTAGATGAGTAATTACAGCTCTCTAATTTAATGTGCTCACTAATATTCTCATGATGCAGTAGCTACCCCCACCTTGGGTGCAAAAACATGCCAATTCTAGCTGGAACTGAGAGTGGTAAGATAAATTCTTTTATTACTGTACAACCAATAAGGTAGATTTCTATTTGTTCCATGACAAGTGTTAAAGACTTTTAAAATTGGCGAATGCTCTCATAGTCAGTTGCTATAGCTCAATTTATGAGATAGTTTATTGCAGCTAATTAGGCTGCAATAATCAGGTAATTGGTGGCATTATAAAGCTAAGTATGACCCCTTCTAGCATTTCCAAGAGCATAAGCAATAAAAGCAGGAAACTCTTAACATAACTTAGAAAAGATATCAAGAATGGCCTGAAATCTTTCAAGAGACCCTTGAGATTTAAGAGATAATTAGGGAAATTGAAAGAACAGAAAACATAGAACTGAGCTGCAGGCAGTTTTATTTATTTATTAATTAGTTCATTATCCTAAAATTCAAGTCCATCAAAACTAGAAGTGAAAGGCAATATTCAATCAGGTAAAAAAAGATTATATTTGTAACAGACCATGCTAAATCAAAATGATGAAATTTTATACCTGTCTTCTGAGTGCTGGAGAATAACTATGTAGAAACTGGATGGCAATTCATCTACTATATTAAAATGTTCCACAGGAATACAGAGGTTTCTCCACGCCTGTACAGTAGTTCAAAAGTACAATCATTTTCATAGACTTTATAAACCCCATTCTCAGTTCTTTCATTAGAAAATTGATAGTAATCCTGGGAAAGTATGTCTTTAAAGGCCCAAACTTTCAGCAGATGTTCCAGGACAGAATGCTCTGTCCAAACAACAGGAAAACCCCCTCCCCTGTGAGGGAAGCAAGCACTGGCACAAGTTGTCCAAGGAGGCTGTGGAACCTCCATTCTTGGAGATAATTCAGAACCATTTGGACCTGGTCATGGACAACAAGCTCTAGGAAGCCTTGCTTGGGCAGGGTGTACAAGATGACCTTCAGAGGTTTTTCCTAATCTCAACCATTCTATGATCATGTTTTGTGCAGTGCAGAAGAACGCATAAATATTATTTAAAACAAATTACAAATACTGTATTTTAGTCCACTCTCCATAACAACTTGACTTTTATGGCCACTACACAATTTCTGAAGTGAAAATGCTATCAAATACTAGCAGAGTATTAGCAAAGGAAATTAGTAGAATACTTAATAGTAGCATTTACTTTTGAAAAAGAAGAGACACTTCACCAACAAGTGCCATATAAAATTGTATTTGGTTTACATGGCAAGATTTTGGTAGCAGGGAAAGGTGCAGGGGTGGCCCTTGGAGTCTCAGAATTGTTCAGGTTGGAAAAGCCCTCGGAGACCATCGAGTCCAACTGCTCCCTCAGCACTGCCAACCCACCACCAACCCATGTCCTGTATATACACATACATCTCTGTGTGCACTTATACAACATAAATAAAACCCCCTAATAAGTAGCTCAGAAATTTACCATTGAATTAGCAGTCAGTTGCTGTTCCACACATTTTAGAAGATCACTTGTGTTTCTGTTTTGTTTTAACTGATTCTGAAGATGCAGCAACGCTGCCAGCTGAGAGCTGCTCGTGTTGGATGTAGCAGTTAGAAGGATACTCTTCATCATCACAGACACTGAACAACTCTGTAAAATTGTTACACGTCTTTATTTTCCTTCACAAAAATAAAACAAATAAATACATACGCTATGTTTTTTATAACATATATCTATCTTGAAGAGACCTTGTCTTACTTGAAAGGTGAGATGAACTAGCAGAAGACTGCTATTTCTTCTTACAGGTTAATGTAAACAGTCTGACAATGACTAAGGAAGATTTCTTAAATACAAATAGCTGGAATTGACTTATCTGTCTACATTTATCATCAAGGTTCCTACATTTAATCATCTAAGGTCCACATGGAATGGTAAATACTATGTTCTTAGCTCAGCCATTCACGTAAGCTGAGTCTTCTGTTTCCGCGCTTCAATGGACACCCATCATACCACACAACAGACTTTTACAAAGAGCAAAATAATGGGTAAGACTATATAAACTTCTCTTTGAGCAAACACACTAATCCTCTCCTTTGAACTAGAAACTATGGGTTATTTGCTCTTGATGTAGGGAATATAAGCCCAACAGCCATTCTGCATCTTTATTCACTTTATTCACTTTATTCAATCAAAGTAATGATTGAATAAATCCGGAGAAACATTTTCAAAATTATTTGTTAGGGAGAGATGAAACTGTATTTTGTGGCAACGTCTTATCTTTGCTAGTGACAATATAATAATTTATTCCTTAAAAATTTTTCATGTATGCAATCATCATTGAAAATGTCAGGTCAAACACAACAGATAATAGAATTGCTAAAAACCCACTGATCAAATGTTCTGAACTTGGCAAATATATCATATAATCGATGATCTATATTACACACGGGTTATTACACAGAACCTTACATGTCTTCTGTATGACCCGTTTCCAGACTATGCAAATACAGTTTAGTTCATGCCACTTCAAACATCCTCCCACTGAAAAGCAACACAAACATTAGTTGCCTTACCTGATGAAGTGCCAGAAACTGGCTAGCTGAAATTGGATCCAACTGTTGAAAGCATTCAGCCATTTCCAAACTAGCAAGAGTCAGTACATCAGTAACATTATGAGTGAATGCAATAGCCATAGACTGTAGCAAAGCCTCACTGGATTGAGAAAGATACTTCTGAGCCATCCTTTGTTGTGTCTAGATGATAAAAATAAAGAGCTTTATATTAAAATTGGCTAACATTAAGTATTTGTTACACATACACCAATTACAGCATGTTAGAGAAGATAAATATTGCTTTTTAATGAGTAATTTTAATGCATTTTCTTTTTAAGGCACTTAATGTATGATCAAAACATGCAAATGCTGATTAATTTTTCAGCAGACACCAGCACCTAATATACAACATTAAAAAATATTTGGTTTAACACAGAATTTTTTTTTTTAATATAAAATGTGTACTCAGCAGGACAGCCTTTAAATTCCAGGCAATATGAGCAGTTCAGAACCAAGGATCAATGCAATTGTTTCTGTGGACAGCTAACCATATTTAGTCCAAATTAACCCACAAATCTCTTACCTCAGCTATTTAATGATTTTACTAGCAACACAAACTGTATGTTCTCAATTCCTAGTGTGCTTTCAACTGCAGTAATTAACAGAGATCAGCTCACCAAATTCCACAATGTTTTGTGATAGAAGTAGTTTCTTTCTCTGTTCCCAGTCTGAAAAATGTTATGCTTGCTTAAAAAGTCTGTGAGGCAGAAGGAAACTAACTGCTCTTCTAATTCTGCTTGCTACATGCTCAATCAGTGGGAAACCGCAGAAGGAGAAATTATTTCTCTCTGGAAGCAACCGGGTAAGCTCATCCAGGAGTTCCCACACAATCTACTGAGAATCAGGATAGAGCTACACAGCAGAGAGTGATGGAAAAGTGTTTGTTGTAAGGTGTTTTGTAGATTTTTATCTTTTTAAGATCAAGTTTTTGTTACAATATTTCCATTATCAGTTAAAACAGAGCCGATAAGCTGACTATTATTCCATAAAAAGAAAGTACTCAAATTCTAATGCAAGCTCATGAAGTAACATACCTTTAATTCCTGTATTTTCCTCCTATATGTATCATTATGCCATTTATTAGTTGATAAACTGCTTTCTGTCATGTCCTGTTCACTGCATTCTGCTGAAGTCAGCGAAGATTTTCTTATGTCTGATTTAGCATCTTCCTACTCATCACAGTACAAAAAAAGAGGAACAATTAATCACTCCATTAAGTAAGGCAGGCTTCATTTCTTATGTGAAAGTTTATGTGAAAACGGAATTAATTTTAAAGGAAATCACTACCTTAATTCCTTTATGGTGAGAGATTCAGCAATACTACCAACCATGAAAATTTCTTAGTATGTTATGAAGGCAATAAGACCACCATAAACTAAAAAGGCCCCCCATACTACCTCTAAAATTTGACTTTCTTGTATTTGTCCTCCACTCTTTTTTTCTGAAAACTTTCCTTCATCACTGACTTTAAAATGCCTTCATCAACTGTCCTTTCTTTACATGGGGTTGTTACTACAACACAAAAGGAACTTAGGAACCCAAGCTTTTAACCTACAGATCAATACTTCTTGATCACATGGCGTCAGAGACCATACCTTGCTCACTCTTTAAGGCATGCAAGAATTTTTCTCTCTCTTTTGAAAATATTGTAATTAGGATAGCCCACAAACAAATCAAAAATTAGCTATAAAAGGACAGTATTTAGGCAGAAGCATGTTTTTGAAATTACTCACTTTGCCATTCATTTTTATTATGGTTTGCATGCAGTACATAAAACCCAGATCTACATAAAGAACAGCTTTTATACAAATGTACGTAGAAAAAATATTAGAGCAGATAAACTTAACACAGAAAAAAATGAATTTAACTGAAGAAAATAATGCATACCATTACATTTAGCTTCCAGTAAATCTCTGAACGTACAGGATCTGCATTAATGGCAAGTAAACGAAGGGTTTTTCCAGTTAGATACAAGCATTTGGCTCTGATGTCAGGACAGCCTTTACAAAGATTCTGTAGATGTATTAACTGAGCCAGTGCAATATGAGCCGTGGTGCGTTTCATATACTTCCAATCCTGGAAAAATACACATTTACATTTATTTGCTCATATATCTTCACACAGACAGAAAAATGTTGTGGAGGCCCCTGTGGGCCACACAGAAAGGGCAGCGCTCCCATGGAGAGCAGCATGTCCCTGATATGGTTTGGCGCAGCTTTCCTCTGTTGCTCACGGTGAGCAGCTTAGCTGTGAAGCCCCAGAGCCTTCTAGAAGAATGTTAATAAGCTACCTGTGATTGGTTGATCTGTTCTCTCCTTTGATTGGTTCAAGTCTCCCCCCTGATTGGTTGATTTGTTCTCTCCTTTGATTGGTTCAAGTCTCCCCCCTGATTGGTTAGTTTTGGATCCTTTCCCTGATTGGTGACTTTTTCAATCCTCTTCCCTATTGGTTGTTGTGTTGAACCCCACCCCCTTTTGACCCTATATAACCCCGGCTGTTTGGAGCCTCGGGGTCTTGGGAGTCGTCGGTTCCAGGGAATAAAGAGGACTTCTGCGGACCACTCTGGCTCCTGTTTTTTCTCCTGCGCCACCTGGAAGGGATTCGCCGGCAGGCGCTGCAGTAGCAGTGGGAGCCTAAAAGAGCTGACAGGCCTGGTTGCTGAGGCAACCATTCCCAACTGAGCTGGTCCCTGGGCTCGAGTGCCTGTGCCCCTGGGATAAAGCCGTCCTCCTCAGGGCGACTCACGGGAAGGCCGCGGCACCCAGAACATCCCTGCCTGGGACTGGGCTGGTCGGCAACAAAATGTATTTTAAAAAACGTAATACATATATAGTCACATACAAATAATATGTTAAATGTGATTGTACTTTCAACTACAAATGAGTCGTCTTTAATAGATATACAAAATAATTATCAACTGATTTAGAAAAAAAGTTCAAGGTAATCCATAAGCAAAGTTCAATCAGTGCCAAGGAAAACATGGGATAAGGGGAGGGTGGCCAGTAAACCATCCCCAAGACTAAAACCACACACTTCAAACTCCATTGCTACAAACATACATGACTGGTCTAGGAGCCCATTTCCTCAGTAGTGGAAGAAGCTGTGCTATGGAAAACCTTGTTATACCTTTTATGCAAATCATAAGACTAAATATTTTGTATTACCTGCTCTATTGCATCATCTTCAATGATGAATTCCTCCACAAATTCATGAAATGATGCTTCTCCCACATTTTTAGGCTTTTTCTCAGTAATGACAAGATGAAAAATATCCAAAAGAATTTCTACAAGATTTATTTTTCTAAGAGCTAGTTGTCTCATTAATGGGACACTAACATTTTTACTCTGAAATACAGAAGAAAGTAGTATTTTAATTTCAAGTATTTTTGCAAATTTACACAATAAGTTAGAATATTGTATTTTTTAAACAAAAACAAACATTTTAGCATTACCACCTTCATAGAGCAGAAATACTTCAATGAAGATATTTAAGTAATTTAAAGGAAAAACTTTAGTATCAAATATATTACAAGGCAATCAAAGCAGCTCCACAGCATAAGAGCAGCTATGTTTTGCTTTTCATGTTTTATGTACCTGGCACAAATATAATATCTAATAATGCTACACACACACTAGCGCAGTAGGCTGCAGGCTTTCATTACCCAAAATACACTATTTTGAAGACAGACTTGCTTTATTTATAATAATGTTTTGTGAAGACTTTTTGCTTCTCCTGAAAAGAAACACATTTTGAAGTATTTCAAACTTTCAAGGTATTTAGAGAATCAAAAATATCTCCAAGTTTGTATTTTTTCCTTTGTAGCTATTAGATAAATGTCAGAATTAAATAAACTTAACAAAGACCAAACAAATCCTCTCTTCATCCCTCTTTCAACTGTAAATTCTTTTGGCATGCAATATTTCCTTCTATATACAAAGAATGTTTATCATTACAAGAAGATACTTCCTGGAAGCCCCAAATGAGAAAATCCAAGAACAAGTGAATATCACAATTAGGCTAAGTTTCCTTTCCACAATCAAGGGAAAAAAAGTCAATACCTCATTAAATGCAAATAAACTACAAACACCATGAAATACTTCCTCTGTTTTGGATACTGCTCTCTGAGCTAAGTTATAAGCATCTAGGTAGTGACCGTGTTTGTCTTTTTTGTTCCTTTCCTGCTTGGCAATCACCCTGAAAAAGAACCCAAAACAACACCATGAACTCAAAAGAACCTACATAAGAAAGTGTTTATTTTTATAGTGTCAACACTGTTGAACACATATAACAAAATAATGAATCTATTCATAAATACATTAAATATATTAATTACAGATAAAAAAAGATTACATTTGTATATGTGTTTTTGAAATGTACAAATAGAAGAAGTGAACTTCTTAATGAACTTAAGAATAATTCTTACAAGTTATTTTCCAAGGTCTTATTCTTTGAACTGTACTGCTGCAATGCAAAAAGATGCCAAGACTCAAAGAGAAGAAAGGCAGATCATATTCTAGAGTAGATATAACGGCAATATACAAGGTACAAAACACAGCTCAGTTGTTTCAAGGGGTATCTTGCAAACATCTGGGATTCCAAGCATACCATGTTTTGCACCTTTACTGTTGCAACAGTTTCTAGAGAAACACTGCAACAGTAAGAATTGTAAGAGCCTGTAAATACTAGGGAATGACCGGTGTGGCTGCCAAAACACATCTACAAATGAGAAGTCAAAAAGATGACTTAAGAGACCCCGACACTGTTTCGACCTCAAGAGAGAACAAAAGAGAACTCAGCCTTCAATGAAAACAATTTTTGATTCTTACCGTACTTTTTTGAACACAGAACACATGAAGAATGCAAACAGACATCTAACACGGATATATAAAACCTAACAATGTTATCTGCTCTTTTTCATCTTAATTAGATCATAAAAAGTAAACAATACACTTCATGGACTAGTTCAACCTAAAAAACCTTTTCAATAGACATATAGGGGTGTAGTATTACCTACGAATATTTGCACATTCCAGCAGTATTTCAGCACTGTAGTTCTTATGCCCATGATGAGAAAAGTCCTTCTCAATTTGAACTAATTTATTGTAGGACTCCTGTAGAATGTGTGGCAACTGAGCAGAATCGGCATTAACTGTCATGTGATCCTGAGCAAAACGTATCTGAATAAGTGCTTTTCTAGAAATAAAAATTAAATACAAGACAGCAGTCAGAAAGCACTGCCTTATTTTTGAGAACAGACACATTTCTCTCTGCCTTCCTTTAAATTCGAAAAAATCTACAAAAAGTATCATAAATGTGTGTTTTACAAATTATAGTAATTATGAAAAAATCTAAATATTATATTTTGAGATTAGAGAAGAGGTGTCACTTGTTCCATACACCTAATTATTCCATCTTACTAGGCCTAATCAGTCCTCTAAATACAGATGAACTGAGACGACTGATAATACTGTTCCTTTTCTAATTGAAAAGCTTCCCATTTATGGAAAGAGACAGGAGTGCAAGTCTCGTATACTTCTCTCCCTTTACCAACACATTTTAAGGTCTCTGTGCTTGGATTTCAGTAGAACTGAAATCGTTGTTTAGTTTCACCACGAACAGGCTTCTGGTCCATGCTGAGATCAGAAGTCAATACTGTAGCCTGCAGTAGTGTTGTGGCAGTGTTCAAACAGATACCTCTGCATGGGCAAATATACATTGCACCTTTAGGTAACCTACACTGCAAGCTATGCACAACAGGTTGTGGTATCTAGTTTACCAACGTAACAGGCAGTAGAGTTACATGGAAGCATTTGGGAAGGAAATACAGAAATGTGAAAAGGAATTTCAATTTTAAAAAACCAAACCACCACATAAATGACTTAGAACAAAAATACTTGAGAATCGACAGAATTTGCCATACTAAAATAAGACAGAATTGTAAAAATTACATATATTTGCAATGTAGCTGCATATTAGAAGCTGGGCATATTTTAGAGAAAAGACAGCTTACCTGGCTTCAAGGGATGTAATCATAAAACCCAATTCTGATTGCCTGCCAGGTCTCTTCAGCAAAGTAGATCGAAACACATTTACAGTATGTTCCAGTATCTCACAAGCCTGTAGGTAACACCAGAATTTTCATAATTCTATTTTAAATGTCTATGGATAACAATAAACATTCATTTACAAAACTTAGATTTTGTACAGAACATGTTAATTATCCCCAAGACGGCTGGCTCTTGATAACTGTAAGTAAGTCTAGAAAGTTTGAGTTACAATCATACTTAGATACTTTGATGATTACATGAATGGTGCACATATATACAAGGAGAGAAGATGGAGCCAGATTGATCTTGGAGGCACATAGCAAAACAGTAAATATGAGTTTAGTCAAATTCAAAATAACCCCTCTACATGACACAGCCTGGCACAGTTTATCAAGACAGGTTAGATCATCACAGACATAAGACTTTATTTATTCTGAACCTCATGACAGTTAAGGGTTTCCCTTAACAGTAAATATATATTTTGATGCTATAGGGTTTTAGTGAAAAAAAAAAGGCAAGTTTTATAGAAGTATGTTCCAGAATCTAGAAATAATATTTGTAAAACTATTTGAAGTACTTGGGAAGGGAAAGCATAATAGAAAATAATACTGAAAGGTGTAGTTTTTATTGAATATGAAAAATAAACACACCAGTGTTAACAGAACCGCCTGAATACAAAATAATTCTAATCAAGAGAATCAGATCTCTGTGGTTTAGTCATACATACTAGATTATAAGTGGTTTTAATCCAATAGAAGAATATACATCTTATCATAAAAACATAATCTCATTCCTAGTGGCCTGCATCTGTTTGTAATCTGTAATTAATGTCTGTTAAATGCTCAGAGAAAACAATATTAACTGCATTTAACACATTATTTTTTTAAATTGAAATATAAAGGCTATAATATTTCACTGAGAGAGACCACTGATGAAAAAAAACCCAAACCACAACCTCCAAACTCAAAAAATTTCCTTACCGTGCTCAGCTTTCCTTCCCCCTCTTCCTGTAGGATTGCTTCCGTTAGACTCAGAGTGCTGTTATACCAGAACTGCTCGTTCCCTCCCAGAAGCTGTGCTTTCTCGAGGAGTGCTTTAGCTTGTCTGTGGTTTCTTTCCAGGTTAGCCAACACAGCAAGTAAGTACAAGCACCTTGACATATCAGATAGGATCCCCAATTCCTAGAAAGAAACGAATGTGATCTACATTCCAAAAATCCACTACTGCTATTTGTATTTACGTCTGTCCATAGTTCAGATTAACCTGACAGAAACAAAAAGCAAATGCTATTCCCCCAAGTTTCTGCTGAATTTCTTAGTTATTCCTTATAGTACATCTAATTCATATTTGTTTCTGTTCCTCTACCTTCTATCTCAGTCAAATAAGCTGTTTTTGTGCTATTATTTACTATGTATACATCTGCTAGTGCTTGCCAGCATCTGACGAAGAAATGTGGTGACAAAAGATGTATTTTTCTGAACTGTGCAGATATACTACAGATCCAGTGAACTCACAACACTGTTTTACAGATGATGCGGATCTGTTTGGCAGAACATATGGACACATTTCAGATCTGCCAGAATTCTAGGAAATAACTTCAGTTTTATCAAAACATTGCAGTAAATCCACAATGAAGCTTAAAATGAAATAACCAGACTTTCAAATTATTAAAATATTGAGAGGATGGAGCTAAAGGCTTTCTCTCTCTTCTGGACAAACCTTGAATGTTTCCCACTTACTTAAACAAACAAGGCTGAAATATATCTATATCTTCCAAGGCCACTGCAAAGTAGACAGAGATGCTGACACTACTTCAGGAATTTATATAACCTGCAGAGAATTCCCATTAAGTTGGACTGAAATGCCGTATCTTTAAATATACATATTATAAATGTTGAAACTTACTAAGAAATTGGTTTGGGGTGGTGGGAGAAGGCTTGGATTTGGAGTTTGATTATTATTATTCTGAGGAATAATTGCATCAAAACAAACCTTTTCCCTATACACGTTATTAGTGTTTCTTTTTCTATTTAATTTGTATTGTACCTGAGTTGCAGCATGGGCCTCTGAAAGCAGAAGCCTTGCTGGCTGATACAAGCCTAGCTGAATTAATACTTCAGCTTTTTCAATCCACAAGTGAGGGAAAGAAAGTGCATTCAGTCCTTTTCCTGTTATGGCAGTTACCTCAAAACCCTGAAAAAATTTAAAGAAGTATTACATCTTCATAAATTTCTAAACAGATAGACAGATTACAAGTTGCTACTAACTATGATATCCCACACCTCAGCTATATTTTCTAACTTCAAAACATTAACATTATATTTCAAGAACAACAGGCAATTTATGAGATCTGGATTTTACAGTCGTCAAAAGGCATTGAACTAGTAAGTACATACTATTTAAACTAACTGTATGACAGATTAATTACTTCAGATACGCTGCTGTCACAAAGTTGATTTTTGGTAATAACTAAAACTGAAAGAGGAATACTACTTACAAGAGCTAAAAGAGGTGACTTGAGAGGGATTAGTAATTAGAAAACCAAGGTATGTTATATGCACAAGTATGGAAAAAATACACAAAGAGAGCAAAATGATGTGATGACAATCCAGGCAGCATTGCCATAATAAAGAGCAAAGTGGAGGTAAGCATTAAAGAACTCAGTAAGGCAATTACCTTCCTAAAGAAGAGACAGTAAAGACAGAACTGAAATATTTGCATGCCCTTAAAACAACATGTAAGAGGAGGCAAAACAGTACATGCCAATATAATGGAGAAAGAAGAGATAAAAACGAGACTAAGAGTGAATACAGTATCTTTTTTGCTTCTCAGTCTTTTTAATCTATTTGCATTAGTACCCAAAACCATTTGTAGGAAAGTAGTTTCACTTTGTATGAATAAAGATTCCAATCTTGTTCTTCCTCAATATAAACAATATGCCAGGCAAACCCAGCTCAGCTTCACACGATTGCTAGCAGAATTTAGGTAACATGCAATTTTAACAATTTTTGTGTTCATGTATTTCTCACGTACTATCTAAAAATGAACTAGCAAGTGTATTAAAAAAAGGGGAATTTAGTGCAGAAATTGAAGTAGAAATAAAAACCTTTTCACTTGAAGTAAGGATAATCTCATTCCTACTGCCACTAAGCTGAGAATTTTCAAAAGGTATTTTTCTTTCTTCTGTCTTCAAGCATATGTTTTTTTCTTTTTTCAATGCAATCCCTTGCCTACACCTAAATCACAAGAAAGAAAAAGTAAACCCAAGTACATTTCAAAAAGCAGTTCATAACGAAGTATTAGTGTGTTAGGAATCTTTACTGTACACTACTCAGTAGATAGACACTAACCAACATGCACAGAATTTTAGGGCACAGATAATATGCCAAACGTGTTTTTACTATTTTCCCCCAACAACTCTTCTCAACTGTAGGGAAAGCAGTCCCAAATAAATACCACCTCAGCAGTGAAAACACATACATTGCTTGTTCTAATTCACTAATGTGCACTTCTCCAGCAGCTTTCTCATGATACACAGATGCCTGACTCAGTTTTAAATCTGAGCATATCAGGGCAATTCTACAAATAAAAAGAAAGAATGTTTAAGAAACCATCCGAATCTTTCATATGTTGCTTCATATAAGCACATTATATATACATAGCACATATTCCACATTTGTCAATCCTACCTTCTCGTGTCTTGATTAATACCGGCAATAACAAAGATTGTAAATAAAAACAGGGGAAATTACCCATTGATAGAGGTCACAGAATCAAAGAATGTTTAGGGTGAAAGGAATTTCTGAAGATATCTAAAGCTGTGGGCAAGGGCACCTTTCACAAGACCAGGTTGCTCTGAACCCCATCAAATCTGGCCTTGAACACTTCCAGGGATGGGACATCCACCAGTAGCCCCAGTCTTGTCCATCAAACCTGTATTGCTCCAACTTAATGGTAAAAATTATGTACTAAAAGTATGAAAACATTTATAGGGTCTCACTATAGCATGCAACCACCACTCCCCTGCCCCTTAATGCGTATGTGCTAACCTATTTTTCTGTCCTGAGTAAAGAGTAATATATTCCTACACATCCATCTAATCATATATAGCTGTCAGGTCATAGATATATATAAAATACCATGAAATAAACACAAGTCGTGAGGAAATAACAAAAAAACAATTGTCTGGCAAATCTTGACTGAAAATAATTTCCTACCAGAAAGTCTATTTTAGTCTTGTAAGAAAGCAACTCAGTAATCAAATGGCAGAAAAACACATACATTTGTATACAGGAATATCTATTCTGCCCAGTGAGATCAGTTTCAGGCATTTTAAGGATTTGTTATGTATGATGTGGTATTTCATGAACTATCAGAGAACAAGCAATTATTGCATATGACTGTTACTTATTAAGCAAACATTATTTAATACCTATCAAAAAAGCATGATAAAATGCTTTAACTAGAACAGCAAGAATTTTCAATTGCGTGCATAATAAATACTTTTAAATCAAAACTTGTAGGGGTTATCATTCATAAAAAATAACATAATTTTGGTCACAAAGACCAATCTCTCTAAAAATACACTTACCAGGGCAACTTCTTTGTGCCCTTAAGGTGTACAATATATTTTTGATGCAAACAGGGAGTCTGCCTTTTGAATACTGAATAAATAAGATTTCATAGAAGCTTTTCTTGACTTCGCATTTTTCAGTTAGATGACAATAAGGCACCTCAAAAATTTTTCACATGAAAGTGGCCTGACTTCATAATCTCACATGCTTTCCACGTGGAAGATCATGTTTAATAACAAATAAACTTAGTGGCTTTTATTCCACAAACACATTCATCAAAATTCTATTAAAATGCATTTAAAAAGAAAGGAAAATAAATAAAAATCCATTGCAAATATAAAACAGTAAGTCACAAAAATTCTTGCTACTATTAGGTGAAATATTAATGGATGTTCCACTCCATTCAGTTTTTCTTTTATTTAAAATAAATAAAGGATACAAACCGAAGGTGACAGAGATCAGACAGACTTCTACATTCCAGAACTTCACTAGCAATAACTTCAGCTAGCTGAAAGATTGGGAGAATCAAGTGGGGGCAGAAAATTTTCTGTAGTTCTTTAGATAAAAGGTCCATAAAATACAAAGTGCAAGTCTGAAAAGAATTTTTTTAAATTCAGTCAGTATAAACATAATTTTGTAGAAAATAAATTTTAAATTAATGATTACATCTTCAGCTCCAAAAACCTCAAAAAAGACACAAAGAAACTTTCTAGCTGAAAGAGCAGCAAGGTACACAGAAAGCTGGTAAATGTCTTCTCTGAGTTAACCACAATTTCAGAATGCAGAGGACAGGCTAACACCACTTGAAGTATTCATGAATACTACAATACAGAACTATTTGGGACAGCTGTCTGAAAATACACACAGAGTAAAACTAAAATACGACCATTTTCTGATACTGATTTTCTCCTAAACAGTAAATGCTCTAGAATTTTGAGGAGTATACTTACAGGTTTTGGGAAATTATCCCAGTTAATACCATAACTGTTTTTTTCCTGTTTAAAAGTATCTCTGATTTCATTGGGACAGTCATACTGGGCCCATTCTTCCACACTTGCTGGTAAGGTATCAACTGATTCTTTCCCTTTAGGCTTCTCCTTTGCAACAGAAGCTTCAACCTATGATAAAAACAAGAACACTTACCAGATCAAATTAACAATCCTATTGGTATTAAATATTCAGCTAAAAAAAATGAACACATCTGCTTAATATCCTTTGAAGTTTTCTCAGATTTGGGGTGTTTTTCGGATCTCTAGACTGTGGGTTTTACAAAACAGGAGTATATTGACCAAAGCAACAGACAAAAGAAAAAGTATTTGTAAATCCATGATCTGTCAAGACTGTGTGATCAAGAGTGAAGGTATGATCCAGATTCACAGAGAAATTCTTCCCAGGTTATCAGAGTCAGTACAGGAAAGTATCTGAACCACTTATCCAAGAAGCCCAAGGAAACATCTTTTAGAAAGAGAGGGTTGTTTTAATTCCAGAGATAAGTGGGTCTTACTTGTTTCTCTTTCTTTTTGTCCTTGTCTTTTTTAGGAGTTTTCGACTGCACGTTCTGAGGAATTGTAGGTTGTGAAGTGTTTGAAAATGCTTTTGTAACAATCCCTGATGCTGACAACGACACCTAGACAATCAAATAATTATAGTTAATTATTTTCAATTTGCAATAGTAATAATAATAATCTGTTTCTAGTAATAGTTATTATCCACTGCCAGTCACTATCTACACCTGTTAACAATTGTCACGTATCATATTCTGCTTTTGCCTAATAGTTTTCTTCAGAAAAATAACGATTTCAGAGACACCTGGATGCTTGCGTTTTTTGCACAAGCATTTAGGATGATCATGGCAATGCGATTAAGCAGCAGAACTGTCAAAGGACAAGATCATCCCTGCGATAAATACTTCTGCTACCTTTTTTTAACCTATGTGGTTGCAAATGCAATTCTTTTTTTTTTTCCCAAACCGCTAGTCTAACTCGCCTCATTTTCTACAAGGGATGAATTTTATGAGGAAGTAATCTGGAAGACAGCAGAGTCACTTTGTCCTCTTTCTGGGTTAGTCTTTTACAATGCTACCGCTGAATATTATATTGAAGAAATTTCTAAATATTTAAGCATACAGAAGAATTTATTGAAACTTTCTCTGTACCAGCAAGTACACAACAAATGCAAATTTCCAATTAAAGGTAATACATATTTTAAAAAGTCAGAGGCAGCTCATCTTTTCTGAGAACGTTATAAGATCTTCTACTGAGCAATTTACGGAGTCCTAACACTAAAAAGCCTGCTTTGAAGTGGATGTCTGCAGTCAGGTCTGCTTTAATTTGTAAGCCAAAACAAGGTGTCCTGTAGTTAATTCCTTTAATACCACATTTATTCCTTTTCTGACAATACTGTTCAGCTGTAAATATGATTTTTTGAATGACTATCATTATCCTACAACTAGCAGTGACAGCAGCATCAACTCTAAGTTTTAGTTTTAACAGCTTATTCAAACAGTAGTACTCTCTTCAGGTAGTTTTTCCCTAGTAAGACACACAGTCAAGTGTTGAATATTAAAAGTTATGCTTGTGTAAATCTGAAAATATCAACATTCAATTTTAATTCTGCAAATTCTTGTCTCACATCACATGTTAAACTGATTTCACAATGACTTCTTTTTCATAATTACCACAACTAAGTGGTAACAAATTGCAGGTTTTTACTTCTAACTGGAATAAAATGTTAAACAAGCTATAGCTTATCAATCTAGTAGGTAGGTCCCAACTGAGACTGCTCCTATAATGATTTGTTGTATTACTATTATCAACTATGTATTTAGCCCATTCAAATATTTACTTTACTTAACATAAAATTGTTTTCCTATAATCACTGCTGTGATTTTTGAGTAGCCATTTCTGTTGAGTGTATCTATGAGAATTGAAGTAGATTTGATTGATTTGAAATGCTCTAACTATGAAAAAGGGATTAGAGAAGTCAATCAGTGAACACTGCCAGCCTCTACAATTCCTTTCAAATGACAGCCCTTTTGATTCAATTTCATGAAGGTCTACCTGAAATCACCATTCTTCAGAACTGCCAAAAATGTCTTCAGTATGTATCCTGCCACTACTGAGATTCCTTAACAAACTCAAAATACAAAATCTGAGAACCTATTGCACAAAACATATGAACGGACTCCAGAGAAACAATGGCCCAGTGCTTTTATCTGTAGTGTCTCTTCTCTATTTTCCTGAGAGAAACCATTTTCTTGTTTAATCCTTAAACCTGAGAAAATACATTAACTGCACCATAAACCAGAAAACTCTAAGGACAAAGTTAAACACCAAATGAATAGCTGCTACCACAATTACACAAGGAAACATGAAATATACTGGCCACATTATAGTAACACCACACAACACAATCTCATATGATCTCACCTGCCAGATACGGACAATACAGGCATAGGCCATCAAACAGTGCTGCTGATGAAAAGAAGAACTATGACCAGAAAATAAAGCCATTAATGTCTCTGCTCTAAACAAAGCTTCCAGTTGTTTAATATTACTCAAATCTTCCAAATTAATTTGGGGCATGGTACCATTTGCTCCGTTGTCCACCTTAGCATTTTCTGTAGGCAACAATTTTGGTGTACCATTGCTTTCTGTTGAAAAAAAAGCAAACACATGCCCACAGTGACAGCATTGTAAAAATGTTTTTAAAAGTTAGAATTTCTGAATTGAAAATGAAAATATTTAGGGGAAAAAAAATTGGAAATCTATCTACTAATGATGTTCCTATTAAAATGATGCAACATGTAACAGTTCTGTATAATAAATGATGTAAGCCTGATAGAGGAATGAAACCCACAAAAGGCTGGACTAGATGATCTTCTGAGGTTCCTTCCAACCTGGGCTGTTTTATATTTGAATCTGATTTCTCTTATTATATAATTTCAATTTCCATTAAGAGCTTTGTAAAAATTTTCTTCAAGCATAAGTGGTGTAAGGATAGTAATCACAAGCAAACAGGTGAAACTGGGGAGAGGATCATTACAGAACTAATACAAAACTTAAATCACCACAGGACTGTAAAAAACAACCAACAAAACCACTAACAGAAAAGTATGAACAGAGTATTGCTACTGTTACTAATCAGCTGTGTGATAGTAGAGACACTGTGCATTCAACTTTCTCAGTGAGCACATCAGAAGTACTTGTCTGATACATGTTGTCTATCCACACACAAAAAAGAACAGCAGAGCATATGTTCATTAACATTACACAGGACAGTATGGTTCCAGAAATCAGATACCTTTTTCCCAAATGAATACTAGGGTATCCTATCAGAATAGGCCACTAAGGTCATACCAGACCAAGTGGATATTTATGTAAAAGGAGCAAAGAATTTTACAGTTACGGAAGTGTGGAGGCCCCTGTGGGCCACACAGAAAGGGCAGCGCTCCCATGGAAAGCAGCATGTCCCTGATATGGTTTGGCGCAGCTTTCCTCTGTTGCTCACGGTGAGCAGCTTAGCTGTGAAGCCCCAGAGCCTTCTAGAAGAATGTTAATAAGCTACCTGTGATTGGTTGATCTGTTCTCTCCTTTGATTGGTTCAAGTCTCCCCCCTGATTGGTTGATTTGTTCTCTCCTTTGATTGGTTCAAGTCTCCCCCCTGATTGGTTGATTTTTTCTCGCCTTTGATTGGTTCAAGTCTCCCCCCTGATTGGTTAGTTTTGGATCCTTTCCCTGATTGGTGACTTTTTCAATCCTCTTCCCTATTGGTTGTTGTGTTGAACCCCACCCCCTTTTGACCCTATATAACCCCGGCTGTTTGGAGCCTCGGGGTCTTGGGAGTCGTCGGTTCCAGGGAATAAAGAGGACTTCTGCGGACCACTCTGGCTCCTGTTTTTTCTCCTGCGCCACCTGGAAGGGATTCGCCGGCAGGCGCTGCAGTAGCAGTGGGAGCCTAAAAGAGCTGACAGGCCTGGTTGCTGAGGCAACCATTCCCAACTGAGCTGGTCCCTGGGCTTGAGTGCCTGTGCCCCTGGGATAAAGCCGTCCTCCTCAGGGCGACTCACGGGAAGGTCGTGGCACCCAGAACATCCCTGCCTGGGACTGGGCTGGTCGGTGACACAGAAGTAGTTGAAGGCATACATCCCTTTGAAAGTCATTTTTGAATGAATCAGATAAAGCCAAGGAAAGGGTAATGGGCTGAGATACCCGTATCTCGGCACAGAAGCTATTTCCTTCAATTTCCCCTGTCTCTCCATGAGAACTCACTTGAAACAAACTCTCCAGCACTGCTTTCTGGTAGCACCCCACATCTCAGGAATCTATGTCAGAGGGGAGCAGTATCTTACTACACCGAAAGACTGAGGGCAAGTCTCCGCAGCATAACATAGAATTCATGGATAAACTGAACTTGCATTGAATAAATGACAGTAAATGCACAAGAAAATACAGACAAGTTCGTGCCACTCTTTTTGATAACTAACCTGTACATTTAAAATCTCTCTTGTGTTTCCTGGTGAGAAATTCATCTGAATGAGAAACACCTATTACATACCTTCCCCTTGTGTGGATTGCGTAGGGAATTCCATATGAAGCAGGAGATCTACTACCCACTCCAGAGGTTTGATAGCATCATTGAGGGGAAACTGATTACAGTATAAGCATTCAGCAAATTCCATTAGGTAATCAACTCTCTGCCATTCATCTTCCTTTTTCTGTAAAAGTAAAAAAGGAGTTAATTTGTATTTGTTTATGTAAACCATCGAAACTATATACTAAAGTTTCATGTAGTCTTAACAGAAGCAAAAAATAGTAATTTGACATCAAGCAGTTTTACTAGCATCACATAATCAGAACTGTGATGAACGGAATGTAACAGAAAACTCCCCCACCAGTTCAATCTTAGTTTTGTTAAAACCACTTGCTACTCTTAGACATTTTTCTTTGGCAGGACTCAACTAAAATTTTACTGGATTCAACCATAGAGTTTTCCTACTGAAGAGTAATCTCAAAGTTATAAAAAGTGATGGTCAAGTACATGGCCTCCCAACCCACTCAGGAACATGCAGTCCTATGAATCACTTGAGAAACATCCTTCTATCAGCATGGGAACAAACAGTAGGAACTGACAAACCTGCAAAGCAATGATCGCATTTTGAAAACAGCGTAACTGTCCAACAACACTTCCAGAGACTGTTACCAAATGTCGCCACATATGTGACAAACAATCTTCACTTTCATGACTGACTCTCTGAATGGCCAACATAAAATTAGATCCTGATCCCGCCCTCACTGTAGCCATAAGTTTGAAGATCAGGCTAGAAAAAAGATCAAATAAGTTACAAATTATTTGAACTGTACCAGTAAGTTAACTTTGTGAATAAGACACATAAACTGGTTCATATCCAGTATAGTAAAAGATGCAAAGCTTATAAACTGGCATACAAGGGCACAAGACCAACTCAGATAAGATTATGTAAACAGTACCCCAGATAATTTAGTTTCCATTTAATGAAGATGGATTTGCACTTAGAAAAACTAAAGTCTCTGCTATATATCCACATTTCATGCATCTATTTGCTTGGGAAATAAGATACTATTTGTATACAAGTTTTTTAAAAATCAAGCTTACAAATACTATTAGCAGATTAATGATAGGAAGCACTGCCTCTGTGTGTCTTTTTTATGGAAAACACGTAAGCGTGTTTTGTGTTGTAAGGACAGGCTGCTAAAAAGTAATCATAATATTTTCCCAATGCAATATAAAATAATACTCAAGAGTTTTATACTTCTCAAGAACCAAAATGCTTATTTTAATAAAAATAAGTCAACCAACTTACAGTTTGTGTCTTGTCTGAGGCAAAACTTGAATAGCTTCATCCAGGAGTTTTAGTGCTGTCTTCCAGTCATCTTTATCAGCATAGATGTGGAATAATAGACCATATAAGGAGGTTCTTAATGTCAGATCTTCCTCAGCACCTTCGAAGTATATTTAAATGATTTATTAATATACTGCAGAATTAGAATACTGATTACAAAATACTGGGCTTTCTTTTGTTACCAGATCAACAGAAGGAAGAACATGCCTGGGAGAAAGCATCCAACCGATAACCCAATATTTTGAAAATCTTTTGTAATCCACTGATGCAAAGGACATGTATCTTTCTTTTCCTAAAAAAAAAACAAACAAACCACACCAAAAAAACCCCAACAAAAATACACACACAAAAACCCCAAACAAAGACAAACAAAAAACCCCGAAACACCCCTTTATCTTTCAGTTAACATATAACTCTAAGTATTATTGAACTTTTGTTTTGTCTGTGAACCAATCCATATCATTAATATGAACAGTAACCTCTAACCTAAACAGCTTCTTGACCAGATGAAAGCCACAGGCATTTCTCCAGAATGAGTCCTATAACACAAACCCAGTACAAAAATAACCAGACTTCATAATATTCAATTGCTTACACTCATTAACATGAAATCCTGACATACTCTCAGAGAGTAGCTGAGGCTAGCAGAGACCCTAGAGATCTCTCTGCCTACACCCTTGCCTAAAGCAGGCTCCCCGCTTCACCTGTGAAAATTTGACTACCACAATTGTCACCCAAAGGTTAGAGACTTGCTGCTTCCCTCTCCTCTACAGCACAGTTCTGCATCTTCAAAGATAAGTTCACTGTCTTGTTTCTCAAATAGGTCCATATATGGCACACTAATCATTAAATACATGTAGGATGACACAAAGAAGTTAACTAAGCTATAGCCACAACTTTTGGGTCAGTATTACATTAGCATCATCAAAGATTTATCAGATTTGGTCTAATCAGCATTTACTTCCATGAAGGCACCAAGTTTGTCTAATTTAGTGGCCTTCTACAAGTGGCTGCATCAATGGACAAGAGCTACAGATGTCATCCACTTGGATTTCTGTAAGGACTTTCATATGGTGGCCTGTGACCTTGATGGACAGGTACAAGTTTGATGGATGGACTGTCAGATGGATCAGAGTTACAGTCACTGGGTCAATGTCCAAATGGGTCAATATCCAGTGGAAACCAGTCACAAGTGGTATATCTCAATGGATATCAATATTAGGGATACTGGAACCAGTATTGTTCAGTATCTTCATTGCTGACAGTCAAGGGGATTGAGTCAGCTCCCAGCAAATCTGCTGATGACACAGAGGACAAGAAGGAAGGGATGTCACCTAGAGGGACTGACAGGCTCAAGGAGTGGGCCCAAGGAAACCTTGAGATGTTCAACAAGATCAAGTGCAAGGCCCTCCACCTGTGTCAGGGCAAAACCCAGTACCAGTGCAGCCCGGGGAATGAAACGAGAGCAGACCTGTGGTGAAGGATTTGGGAGTACTGCTAGATGAAAATCTGGACATCTGCTGGTAGAGCCTTCTCCAGATGTGACTGCATTTAAAAACTGACTAGTTATCCTGGTCAAGGATCACTGGACACCAGTTCCTGCCTCTTACATTGGTACTGCAAGGTACATCTATTTTAAAAACTCAGTAACTCCCGAAATAATCAAATATAGAGCACTAACAAGAATTTTTTTTCCCTAACTATTATCAGAAGTTACTCATTTCTAACTCATAAGAATTGCTAACATTTGCAGACATAAAAATACCTGTAAGTGTAAATTTTATCTACATATAATTGCTTTTTAATACCACTTATTAAGGATTCACTCTGACATTATGCTGTGGTGGAGAGTTAACTGCATACACATAATGAAGTATTCCTTTTTATTGGTTTTAAATATATCTCTACAAATAACAAACTTCAGAACTGTGTCTATGGGCAATTATTCTTATGTATCTAAACACTGTCAAAGTTCCATTAAACTTACAATTATCACCATGCTTCCAAGTACACACTGAACTCATCAGTTCCTATACACCCAGAATAAGCAGACCAGTCATCATCTCTGATTATTTGTGATTTATACATGGCTTGACAAGAAATCAAAATAAAGGTTTCTATTCTTGTACTACATCCTGCTTGATGATCTGAGATGCAGACTCATATTTGTACCACTAAGCCTGGATGCAAAAGTCATCAACAATCCCTTCAAGTGCTCATTGAAATTGTGCCCATGGAAATGTACAGGAAAACTCACAGCAGCTTCATTGACATGTAAATCAAATCTAGAAAGAGAAATGGATAAGCTCCCTGAAGTTTTGAAGTAAGAAAAGTTGCAAATGTGCATGGAAGTTTCAGTGTGCAGAAAAAATTCTACCTGGTGAGACGTGTTACATGACACATATCACCTGCATACTGTTTCAAGGGGATGACTTCTTTGGATTACACATGCTGTTCATAATCTACAAGTATTTAATTTTATCACAAAGTCCCAGCACAGTCTAAATTTTAACTCCTTCCTACTGCCAAAGTCCTAAACGGTCAGTCAAAAACCTGAAGATATGCAAAATAAAACTTCACCTTTGCAGGTAGAAGAAATTTGAGTCTGCAGGTGGGCGAAACCGTAACTTAGTAACATCTTTTTTTCTGAGTTAGTGTTTTAGGATTTATTATCATATTTTCCAGATCTATTCTCATACTTGCCAGAAATGGCTTTTGTGGAGGCCCCTATGGGCCACACAGAAAGGGCAGCGCTCCCATGGAGAGCAGCATGTCCCCGATATGGTTTGGTGCAGCTTTCCTCTGTTGCTCACGGCGAGCAGCTTAGTTGTGAAGCCCCAGAGCTTTCTAGACGTATGTTAATAAGCTACCTGTGATTGGTTGATCTGTTCTCTCCTTTGATTGGTTCAAGCCTCCCCCCTGATTGGTTAGTTTTGGATCCTTTCCCCGATTGGTGACTTTTTCAATCCTCATCCCTATTGGTTGTTGTGTTGATCCCCGCCCCCTTTTGACCCTATATAACCCCGGCTGTTTGGCGCCTCGGAGTAGTCGGTTGCAGGGAGTAAAGAGGACTTCTGTGGGCCACGCTGCCTCCTGTTTTCTCTCTTGCGCCACCTGGAAGGGATTCGCCGGCAGGCGCTGCAGTAGCAGTGGGAGCCTAAAAGAGCTGACAGGCCTGGTTGCTGAGGCAACCATTCCCAACTGAGCTGGTCCCTGGGCTCGAGTGCCTGTGCCCCTGGGATAAAGCCGTCCTCCTCAGGGCGACTCACGGGAAGGTCGCGGCACCCAGAACATCCCTGCCTGGGACTGGACTGGTCAGCGACAGCTTTTTTCCTGGGTTTTCACTCTTTTCTAAAAATACTTTTTTTTAAGCTTTGTGAAGAGAAACACTACAGTAAAAATCAGACAGCAAAATACTTTGCAGAAAACCGTTTCGAGTTCAACAATTGTCCAAAACGAAAAGAATCACCAAGTGGAATATAAGAGCACGTGACTGCAGGTAAGAAACCAGAAATGTGTTCATGACAAGTCACTTTTGCCTCTTAGGAAAGGTGTCTTGAAGTTTCTTCACCATCAGCACCAATCACTAACAACCCACTAGAAATTCTTACCTGTTTGTTTTTAGTTTCTGCTTTAGTTATATTCTTAAGAATTATTTCAGTAGATTCTTTAAACTGTTGTCTATCACATGGAGAGCCTAGCAAAGGTAAACATGCATTCCAAAAGTGCCTAGCTGCAAACATTACAAGGGAGTAATTTCCAGCTTCACCTGCATATCTGAAGAAAGGGAAGTAGAACTTAATAAGGAAAAACAACCATACTTAGCTATAATAAAGAATTCTTTCTCTCGGAACATTTGAGTTTAGCTGGTCTACAGATCACCTCAGCAATGAGGACTTAGCATAACAGCTTCATAGGAAAGCTATTTTCCTTTTTTATATACCAAACAACATCACACACTCAGCAGAACTAGGAATAAATAAGTAGCATATTAATGATTTTACTGTATTTCTGCATAATCTTAGCTCAAGAGCATTCATTAAAAAAAGAGCAGAAACCTCCTCAAGATGTTCTCATTGGAATAATACACTTTTCTTGGCTTCCTATTATGTTAATTTCTCATTCTATAAAATATTAAAAAATAAACCACAATCATTATTACAATACTGTGTATTTTGCTTAGTACAGTACCACTGTAACACAAGAATATGCCCCAAATGCCTCTATCTGCATCAAATTGCTTTGAGCATATTTCATGCAAATGATACTCTGAATTAATAAAAGTTAATAATACTCCAGATTGTGACACAACAGAGTACTCATCTGAGTGAGAAAAAGCTTGGCATTTTAGTGGAAAATTATAGATTGGTGTAATGTAATTGCGAATTGAATAGTATTACTGTTTAAAAAAAAAGCAGTTTTTTGAAACTGTCAATCTGATCACTCTCTAAACAGCACTTTTAGATTACATTTCAACTGTTGCCACCCAATACATGCCAGACATGGAGAAACCACAAGGAGCTCAGTGAAGGGCCACTGAGATGATCCAGGGATAGGCTGCACTTGTCTTGAGAAGAGGGCTGGCTCTGGGAGACCTAACAAGGAGAAGTTTCTCAAGAACCTAACAAAGTTATTGAGAACCAACAGTCAGGCTCTTCTCAATGAACAGCAGGACAAAGAAGAACAGGCATAAGTTATATGAGAAAGGTTCATGTACACATGGGTCCAGACACACAGAGGAGCAGTTACTCACAGAGGCTGCGTGTCTCCATTCACTGAGGCTTTCACAGTCAGACTGGATAAAGCCCCAGGCTGGCCCTGCTTTGAGCAGGAGCCTGAACTAGATCCCTTCTGAGGATGGAATGATCCTATGACACTACAAGATCAGCTATGTGGAAAGTAGCTGATAAATTTACTGAAGTGCAAGAATCGGTCAAATCCTTTGTTAAACATTTCAGCTCACAACTATGTTGATTTTTAGTCTTGAGAAAAATACGGTTGTGGGTTTAACTCCACACTCTGAGGGTCCAGCCTTGCAGAAATTGGCTACTATAATAATTAGCGAGACTGGTCCTCGAAGATGCTCTGTTAATCAAAAGGTTTAATAAGGAAAAAATAACCAAGTGAACAAAGCATTGCAGAAAAGAAGTAATAAAGTGTGCATAAGCACCTGAGAAACCTCAGACACCTTGCTAAGACATCTCAAAAAGTCTCTACTTTCTTTTTGTGCTCTTTCTTAAATACTGAATGTTTTAGGAGGGATAACTTGGCTTGCAACCAATAGAGATGGATACAGGGTTTGAAGAACAGTGTCAAGATCCAACAGCTGCTTCTGTCTGGCCCTGAGTCAATCCTTGTCAGAAGGGTATGGAAGAATCTAGGTTCTTTACCTTAAGGGGAGACCTTTAAACTTTCCCTATACGGAAAACACTTGGTGGGTGTGTGGGGTGCATTACTACATACGATGATCCCCAAAACTGTAATTAGATTTTAGATCTGGTTTATATTAGTTTTCACTCAACATAAAACATACCTGGCACTCTGAACAAAGGTTTTTGATGCTGCTAAACGGAGATGTTTTCTTCCAGACAAATTTTCCATTATGCTCTTTCCTTGTATACAGGCTGTAATGCTTAATATTTCTTGTCTCACCCTGTTACCAAGCCTGCATAAAGACAAATACTTCAAGAAGTGCTAAGTCTTACAGGCTGGGATCACACCAGTTCCTATTAATCATGTATTCAAGCTGCTACTATATAGAAGTACTTTGCTTTGGAAATTACAAATCCTTCTATTTTAGTTTTAAAATTAGAATACATTTCAAAACCTGAATGTTTTGTGAAAAGGTAGACTAAAATATCTTTTTCATACCTCTAATGAAAAGAGCTGTGAAATAAGGTTTAAAAAACCTATTATCTATTTTTAGCAAGGAAACAATTATAGACTTGTAATTTTCTCCCTATTTTTCACTGTTGTACATTAAAAAAAAAAAATTAGCCCAAAGTCGAACTTTTACACCAAACAATTAAAAGCAGAAATCAGGAAAATTAGACAAATTTTGATACTTTCTTTCGGGATTTGTCATGCTTGTATCTGGTAAATCACACCCAGGGCTCTGGAGAAATTTACTCTACTACACGTAGAAGAAAACAATGTAGATTTCAGCCCCAGAAATAAACAGTTAAAAATTAACTCAGAAATAAATTCATACCATTGGTTAATACCATTGACTAACAGCAACTTGGTAAGAAAAGAATAAATAACAATTTGCAGGAGTTTCCAGTGTCTTTGTTACCGAGCGGCTCCGGGTGGGAGCCGCGCGCAGGCACGGCCGGCGTCCACAAGAGGGCACCAGTGCCCGCAGTGTCACCCAGGTAAAACCGCGCCTGGATCCTCCCGGTTCCCAACCTGTGCCTTAGCACGGGCCCACCGCCCTCCTTCCCCTGGAAACACCGCTGACCATGCATGGCTACGCAACCAAACGTTCTCTCTTTCACTTGTTTGCAGATTTCTAGATGTGCATCAAGTAGTCTCAATTTCTCTGAAGTTCTGAAGCTATCTGTTTAATATTAAGATAACTTACTTGGTTTTACACGTTTTTTAAACCCATGTAGAAAACAATCATGAGTTTTAAGGAATAGAAAACTGTTTTTGTAAGTTCAGTTATTTTGCAGAGAAAAAAAATTAACATTATATTGAATCTGAAAGCTTTCACATGTTTATTTCAAACTTCCTACACTCCAAAAAATTGCTATTAAATGGAGTTGATTCTTTCCTCTTCAGATAAAATTAAATCCTGCTTTTGGATGCAATGATTTTTAAAAATAGAGGGCTCAAAGGGTATCACCTTTTTTATAATAAAGGACTCCACCAATAGATCCATTTATATAGGGTGTTGTTTTGGGTTTTTTTAAGCCAAGTTTCAAAATATCAGTTAAGTAAGAGACTGGGTTTTTAAAGGAATTAGTTACAATTCTATTGCACCCATATGCACAGGTGGCAATACAGTGCTGTCAGACTATCTGACAGCAGAGCCTGGAATACAGGGACTGCTCCTGTCTTTCATCACCCCCAGTTCCAACTCGGTCCACGAACTATGCAGCCCTTCAGTGTGTTAGAGCCAGATGGGCATTGAAAGCAATCTGCATCAGCAAAAGAAGTACAGTGAGCTATTTTCTCCTTAAAGATTATAAAACTGTCCAAATACTGTGACTGCCAGAGATCACTTCAGAGCAGCAGTGCCCCCAGGAAGACACATAAACACAGAGATGTACATGCTTCTGACTCACTTGGATAGCAAGCTTCATCTATCTTTCTGAATGAGGTCCAGAGCCACAGTCTGGATCTCCCACTGCCTTTCATTTTCATCTCTAACAGCACATTTTTTTTCGGAAAAAAGATTCTTCCATTTTTTATTATGTGACCACACACATTTACCCTCTTTACTTTTTTTCAAAATTTAGTTCAAGTACATTACCATATCATACAAAATTCTATGTACTCACATGCCATATTTTTTAATATTTCTATTGTGGACAAAATTCTCATCTGATTCCAAGACCCTTTTGGAACAAGTCATCACTCTCTCATAGTCTTGTGATATATACGCAAAATATGTAAGTCGTGCCAGTGTCTGCAATTCCACCAAGGAATCTGACCAACTGCATTCTAAAGCCAAATTCACTAACTAGGATTAAAAAAAAAATAAAAAAATTAAATTCCAGGTTTTTATATGCTTTTTTCTACAGCAATTACATGCTTACAGCAGTATCTTCCTTACAACCCACCTGGGCATGGAATAAGTATGTGGTATAGCCATCTAGAAGATGAAAAAGCTACAAGTACAATCAAAATATAAAATGGAGAAGCCTCATTCATTGTGTAGTAAGTATTAACATAGTGTGTGCAAATTCAGCTGTAATAGTGCATGCCTTTTGGCCAAAAGTATCTGCCAGGACTTATTCTATGTCCTCAGTCATCTTTCAAAATTCAGTGGAATAGGATTTTCAAAATTCAGAGCCCGTTTTAGTTAAGCCAAAAGTAAAAATACTTTAAGGGACACAGAAGTACTTTGGCAACAACCACTGCAATTGTAATATGTAGTTGCTGTGTATGCTGTTATATATATGGCAGCTTGGGAGATCTTGGGCCCCATAATCTTAGAGGTCTTTTCCAATCTAAACATATGTACCTATACAAAGATATAGATACAGACAGTTTCGTATACAGTTTCATTATAGGATCTAAATGTTTTCATTTCTTTTGCACATTTCCAAAGTTCCACCTTTTTAGGGTAGTGATAATTGTTAATGAATTGGTCCAAATGAAGATACTACAACACTGCTATACAAAACTATGCCAGTGAAGTTAAGATAGCTGAAGTTAACTCAGAATATTTGACATAAATCTGTAGACCAACTAGAATTAGATACCTATATATTTATAAGGACTCGGATCCTAGTTGTCAGTAGTAGTTTCATGACTGTCCTGGCAACCTGCTTGTTCCCTTTCACACAGTCAATCTGTAGCAACCAAGTGTAGTTGTCTTCTACCTTGCAATTGTCAAATGTGAAGTTTTCTGTTGAAATGTTGAATGCCTCCAATAGAAACCCAAACCTCCCCATAACTACCTGAAATGAGGCTGGAGCCAGGGAGGAGTCAGTCTCTTTTCCCAAGTAACAAGCAACAGGACAAGAGGAAACAGCCTCATGCCAGGGGAAGTTTAGGTCGGATATTGGGAAAATTCCTTCACTGAAAGAGCTGTCCAGCCCTGGCACAGCTGCCCAGGGCAGTGGCAAAGTCCCCATCACTGCAGGAATTTAAAAGTCGTGTGGATGTGGCACTCAGTGGCCTTGGCACTGCTGGGGGAACGGTTGGACTCCACGATCTCAAAGGGCTTTTCTAACCTAAACAACTTTATGCTTAAGTTTTCTTCTCCAGAAGAAAAATGAAAGGTTAGAAGTATGGTTCTGTACAGAGTTCACCTGAACCCATTATGCTCATCTGATGGTTACTGAAACAACCTGCTAGAGCAGCACATGCATAACCTAATATTTATATTCTAATGCTATCTGGTCTTTGGATAAATAAAATTGTTTTGTCACAAAAATCTCCTTCCTGTCGTAAATACTTAATCTCTTGATTAATGAAAATAATGGTACAATAAAAGTTTCAAAAGTAACTTAAACTCCATTTAAAATTGAATCTGAAATCAAATTCATGGTACGCAATTTCTTAAAGCTCAACAGCTTATTAAAAAAACTGAAAATACCTGAGATAAGCTAGGAAGAGTGAAATCCATGAGACCCAAGCCATTAGATGAATACATTTCCAGACCAACAAGAATTCTTGACAGAAGAGTTTGTGTTTCATCATTATTCTAAACAGAAATAAAAAATTCACATTCAGAGATTTTTTTTTCGTTTGCAAGTTAGTATTATTAAGAACATTAATTGAGATGACAAGATAATAATAGTGATAATAATAGTAGTAATAATAATAA